>CM059866.1:45559931-45691758 GCA_030490815.1 Acer saccharum
ATACATGCAGCAAAATAGTTTAAACTTACACCCCCAAGGGTTTGAGTATCGCAGGGAAGATGTTGAACCATTAAGAGTAAGAAACTAAATGGACAATTACAGGCTTCCCAATGCAGAGAATTTATATGTTCAGCTTAGGTTAAATTAAAAACTAAATACTCTATTAACTCACATGAGGACTAAGGTGCATCATATGATAAATCTAGGGATATATAGATAGATAGACAGACAAACAAACAAACAAACAAACAAACAACAAATAAATAAGCAAATAAACAGATATATAAATGAGGAGAGTGTGATATTTAAGTAGAGTGAATCTGTGTACATAAGGAACAAATCCACACATATTGGTGAAGCTTATTACTTCATATTTCTATGACTTAGAATAGGCACAAGTCAATCTTACACTTGTGATTAAAATATTAAATATATAGCAGCAAAGCAATTGAAAGAGGAAATGGCCATTGTACCCCATAGTAAACAGCACGCTAGATTTAAGAATTGTAATTAATATTACCGAATAATACGAGACAACGACGATGAAGAAACATCACTACATGTGTATAATTGTAGGAGATTTGTTTCCAGCTCCAGTCTCTTCCGCAGAAATAATGACAGCACCTGCTGCTTTGTACTCTTTGAAAACCCAAGGTCCCAAACAATGAAAACAACGAAAAAATCAGAAAGAGATTATTAAGAATAAAAAGAAAAATTCATTGTTTCCAAATGAATAAAACATTGAAAATGAAACAAACCGAAGCTCCAGATTACGGGCATCTGAATTGAGAGACATTTGTCCTTATTCAAACAACTCAACTGCAACATGAAATACAAAAAATAACAATAAAATTAAATATAATTTAAATGGGAAATTATGTTTAAAAAGAAAAAAGTCACATGAGTCCTAAACTGTACCAAATGCAACAAAATTTTCTGCATTTAAATTTCCAGTTAAAACTATGGTTCCTATTTCCTTCGACAAAATCAATATACTAACTGCTCTGACATAAATATCAGACTCCAACCGTTGTGTTTATCCCTCCCACCGTATGTCACAACAATGTGGATAGAAAGTATGTCAGGCAAATCACATACAGCTTCTTTGAATATTCATACATTTAATGGCACAGAGCTTCAAGTACACAAATTGAAGTTTGTCTTCTCAATTTCATTATCTGTGTAGCAGCTATACCTTCTTGGCTCCTATTTATGCTTTGAGATTACTTGATAGTCAAGATTATAGTTTGTCATCACACACTAACTTACAACAATACTTTCAAATAAAATCAACAAAAAGCATGCAAAAAAAATATAGGACTGGGAATCATAGCAATCCAGAAATTAACAAATTTGATATCATGCTTCAATCTTTATAAATTTCCAAGTTATTCTGTGTACTACAATCATTAATTGATGAAAAACTTAAAATCCACTCAATTCACTGTGCTCTCATGAATAACAACATAGCGTGCAATGAAATACTTAAATGTTTTATAACGACATACAGATTTATTAGATTATTGCATTTAAGTAACTCATGCAGTATGAATATTGTTGAATGTCAAAGTTTAAAGCATTCAAATGAAAAATCGAAAACCTGTGACAATGGCCTCGATATAATTCATGAATCACTCTGATACAATATTAATCTATTTTTAAAGAAAATTTTGACAAAATAATACAGCATCCAGAAGAGAAAAGGTGAGCATGTGAGTGTTGTCTAATCAAGCTCAGGATGCCAAAAGAAAAATGATATAAAATTTAAAAGGAAACTTTTAGATGTAAACATAGTCTTCACAGCTTAGCTAAGCAAAAAACTAGCACAACAAAAACAAAAAAAAAAATAAAAAAAAGAAAAAAATAAAAAAGAAGATATGATGAGACAAAGGAAGAAGAAAGAAAAATATTGGTAGAGTTTGTTCATACTCTACCTTCAAGAAGCAAGAATGCATGTCAACGGGATATGTCACCTCAGCTCTCTGTCCCAGACTAAAATTTGGGATTTCTCCCACATCACACAGAGTTCCTCCAATGGAATCTTGCCCAAAATACAGTGTCCTCCATCATTTGCTGCAAAGTATTGAAGATAAATAAATAAAAATTGGATAAAGAATTTGCAAGGTTAAGAATAATAACAAAAGCTTTACATTTACTCAAGTGGACCATAGAGATCAAATATAGCAAAAAGATTAATATATCAAGAATCCATATACTTAATCCGACACTGCTAATTCTGAAAAGAAAAAGGGAAAAAAAACAGTGAATTTAAAATTGTTTAAAAGATATGTATTTCAGCCACCCTACAAACTTATACATGCCGGCCTACAAAAAATTTAGTAACCAATTACATATTTAATATTTTTAGGGAGCTTCTAATCAGAAAAAGTAGAAACAGATTACGATCCTGCAAACTAAATAAAGAATATCAATAATTTTATCCATACTTCCAAAAACTCCCCAATTTCAAACAGACACATGTCACAGCCACCCCTTTCGAGCTGTGGATAATTAGGCAGTCAATTTTCTCAGCCATCACTTTCCTTCACCCTTCTTGAACGGCTTTGCTAATCTACGTTTCAGTGGGCCATGCAAGAGAATAGTTGCAAAGGAACTTCAGGCTATGTACCCAGATTTATTTATTTATAGATAGAGTATGTACCCAGGTATGAACATGATCAAGGACATATTTCCATCTGCCACATACTCTCATCTGTGACAAGTGAACACGTGATAATCTGTTTTCATGCTTAGCTGAAAGGAATAAGGAAGCTGCATATTGCAAAGAATTCTAAACTGTTATGGGAAGCATTCTGGAAAAAACGGAACCCTCTTGTAGGATCTAGACCATACTTAAGGACAATAGAAAATTAATAATAAATAGATTTGAGACAGTAAAATAGTTCAGACCTACTGGGAATAGAATAAGATAGCTGAAGCTCTTACGAATGAAGACCAGGTTATGAACATGTTACATGTTTAGAAGAAAGATTTCTCGTTAGTTGGCACTTGGCAGATTAGTTTGAAAGTTACAAAGGGTCTAATGCTTCTTCAGTGCGTTTCTTTTTAAGGGAAATAATCAAAATCACCCTGCAGTTTGCATTATTCCCCAAAATCTCCCCGCTAGTTTCATTTGTGGCTAAAATTCCCCTAACGTTTACAAAAATCGCCCTTGTCAGTAAGTTTTCCATTAAAAACCGTTAAAATTTGAAAAACACAAGTGTAAATAGGTAAATTACTACAAGCCTAAAATTAAAAATTATTTAACAAAATAAAATTAAAAAAAAAAAAAAAAAACTACTATTTAAATCATAAAAAATCTATTTCTAAGAAAAAATCTTCTTCAAAATCTTCTCATTCACTCTCTTCTCCCTTTCTCTCTCTTTCCTCCCCTTCCCTCTCTAGGATTTTCAGTTTGGTGGTTGTGTTTTGGTTTGGGTTGGATTTTGGTGGTTGATTTTCGGGGTAGTGATGGGACTTTCGGGTGGTGGTGTTGTATACGGTGCTGGTGGGTGGTTGTGGGTTTTTTTCGATTTTTTATTTTAAATCGGTGTTGTTGATAAAATGAGAGAAAATATATGGGAGGTGGAAATTAGTGAGAAAGTGATTGGGTTGAGATCTGTCTGGGTGATGAATGTTATCTTATTTTATTATTAATATTTTATAAATAGCTCAAGGGTAAATCAGTAATTTCCATTCTAAATTGGAGGGTAAATCAGTCTTTTTACTTATCAAGATAACAGAATTTAACAGCAGGTGGAAATTTGAGGAAAAATGCAAACTAAAGTGAGGATATTGGCCAAAAATGATACTAGAGGGGGGATTTGGGGGAATAATGTAAACTACAGGGATTTTGATTATATTTCTTTTTAATATAGGTTCTTTTTCTAACTATAAGCAAATTCATTATTATCCAGGGTTGGTAGAATAGATGTATGCTTAGCAGAACATCCAGATAATTATGTTGACAATTTGTCTTCAAAATTTATCCCCAGTAAATCAGAAATGGGCATTGCCACCAATGACAAAAACCTACCGACATGCATTGACATAAATGTATTAACACAATAAAAAACCTACCAACATCGCACAGAGAGAAAGTAAAACCAATGTAGCAATATTAAAGAAGGCTATTTAAATTTTTTTAAGCAATTCAATTGCCCTGAAAAAGTCATCAAGCACGTGATATTACTTAAATAAAAATAGGCAACAAAAGTATATCTCACATGAAGACGGCGTCATGCCCAAACGACCCCTGCTTAAATCAGTTCCACACAAAGAATTTGGGGTTCCAGCTGCAAGAAATATAAAATAATGTGACTAAATTTTAAAATGAAAGTCATATACAAATCCCAGCTCATCAATCAAATTATACATCCAAAAGTATGTGCAAACATTTTTTTAATATGAAATAATAATTTTTTTCTTGACCAGAAAAAAAAAAAAAATTACCAAAGTTGACAAGCAAGATTGCAAGTGAACTAGATTTGGCCTTCCATGCCAGCTTATTAATCTCAGAGAGAATAAAAGTTGCATGAACCTGTGTACTGCCCTCAACTCCAGTGAAATTGGTCAAGATACAAGCTCGACTGAAGCGATATACTGCACAGTGCTTCATATTGGAACAAGATATACATAAATTAGAGAACCATATTACATATAAAATTTTTAAAAACTGCAGAATAATGCCCCCAACAACATCAAAGCAGGCAACAAAATAGAGTAAACAGATATACAATTTTTGTTTATAAATGATAGAAAATAAAAATATTTACACAGACGTTATGTAACAAATACATTTTTATTTTTATTTTATTTTAAAAAGAAATAAAACTACCTGCACAACTGCAATGTCAGAAACTAGTCTTGCCAACAAAATGTATAAAGGGAACGGAGACTGAGTTGTATACCTTCATTCACAGTTCCTGACAGGGAAATTGTCATATGTATTCTACATTTCAACAAACAGATACCTAGTTAGTACTTCAAATGCATGTGTGTAAAATATTCAACCAATGCAAATAAGCCAGCATTGCCAAGAAAAATTCAACCTGACCAATATTTCAAAAATTACAGTCATCTGAAATTATCAAATGGTCAATCCAATTAACTAGTCTTCTTGCCATCCTAAAATTTTTTCCTTCAACAAAAGAGGTCATTTACAATAGAAAAATATTCATAAAACATTATCTTCTCTTGTCTAATCCAGTGGACGAAGTCCTACCTCTTCTCTTTTTTCAAAAACCAAAACAAAATCAAGTAATTACTATTAGCTACCACTTTGCTAGCAATATATTGAGCACGGAATATTCTATCTTCCCTTAGTTCAATATCTCCTAGAATTATAATCTCATAAGATGCAGTCTTATCTTTATTCTTGATTTCATTAACTCAAAACCATTATATTATAAAATCTCTGTTTAATATCTTCCCCTAGTTACGCTCTACTTTTCCTATAATGTTGTCCAATAAAACGATTAAAATCAAGAAAAAAAAAAGAAAAAGCCATAGCAAAAGGCTTAGAATCAAGCTTTGGCTTTGGATTCATCAACCAAAACTTTACAATCAGCAAATAGAACAAAATGAATTGAGGGGCGTCATCCATTATACTATTACTCTGTTAAGCCATGACCTATTTAAACATAGACATGCCTAAGTGATGGAGCTTCAAAGAATGTGACAAGTGGTCGAACATGCATCCATAGATGTTCTGACAGAAGAAATTTAAGTTTCAAATTGTAAATGTCTTAGAGGTATCTGTATTAGAAAAGTTCTGTAATTCATCATGCAATAGTTTTTTTTTATAGAATGCAACTAATTAATGCTTCAACATATACACTTCTTTATCTAATTTTATTTTTTTAATCTTTTTCCAAACAACAGAATAACCCAAACCCCATAATACTTGCAACTTGAACCCCAAAGGAATGGACACTTTTATGAGAAGGGTAATCTTGCCTGTAAGAAAGACTGCAAAGTTAATTATGTACAGGAAAAAAAAAAAAAAACAATGTATTCAGCCACTCCTAATTTTCTAGGATGGACTTCCTGTTAAAGCTTATATCCGGCAAGGCGATCTGAAATCCCCACCAGACATCCAAAAAGTTATGAAATGATAGGCTTTTAATAGGCTCTTTTGTATCCAAAATAATACGTCGCTCCTTCAATATTTCCTGTACTAAAAAATTTGCTCCACTATGATATATCCTAGATGACTAGATCACTTTAGTTCATTTTTTTTATCACATTAATATATTTAATAGACATTGCATTCTCAAAAGTATCCTACTCTTATTCCTCATGTGAACACCAAATGAAGGTCGCCCCAATTCTCTGATCAATCCAATAATCCATTTCAAAGGGAGATAGGAACTCCAATTTGCCACGTGTTTTTTTCTGAAGAAACCACTATAAGCTGATTTTTCCAAAAAGTTTATAACCCACCATACCCCAAAAAGAAACAATCTAACGTACTCACTCAGATACAGAAACCATTAGATTGGACATTATTACCTTCTTCTGCGCTTCTCCTGTATTTGGTAGTGTAAACATCTTTGAAGAAATGATGGCTACATCAGATAAAAAGTTCCCAGTCAGAGATATAAAACAAATAGTGGAACAATCTGTTAATATAAAGAGTGGGATTTAAATCCAACAAACAATGTACATGC
Source organism: Acer saccharum (assembly GCA_030490815.1). Classification (NCBI taxonomy): domain Eukaryota; kingdom Viridiplantae; phylum Streptophyta; class Magnoliopsida; order Sapindales; family Sapindaceae; genus Acer; species Acer saccharum. The sequence goes on from CM059866.1 coordinate 45,566,603, forward strand.
ATGGTTATTCACAAGGTCATACATCATTATAGTGTTACAAAAACCATCCATTGCTACATTCATTTAAATACAATAAAAAATCTCATCCAAGCACGGAAAGACAAGATGATTCAAACGGCCAGCGAGCAAATTTAAACAATTTCCTTTCCAATCCAAATGTCATTTCAAGAACACAACACCATCTCTTTAGAAAGAAACAAACAAATATAAAGCACTAAACGTTGGGAACAATGACCGATTTATTTTTTTTATAGGAAACAAAGGAGCAATGACAAATTAAAGACATTACATTTCTTATCGCACGTCGCTGAAGAATGTTGTAAAGTTCTACAGGTTTGCAATAAACCGAGAGCCTCTTCGGCAGCAATTTCCTCTTCTGCAGATAAATGCATACGAGAATCTTCACGACACATCTCTGCACTTCTAGTGCAACTGCAATAGCAAGCAAAACTCACGAATATGAATTCATACAAAATGGTGAGGTTCTCATCTAATCTCAACTACCAGTCTTTGGGTTTTAACATCCATTGATATATATATATATATTATATATATATTATTCTCTTGCTTTTATCTTTTCAATGTGGGATTCATCCCATCTTCTTGAGCTTCACATGTGCATTTTTATGTGTTTATGAAAAGTGGTATATATATATATGTGGATAACCTTACAACCCAAAAGACTAGTCTTGGGGTGACATCCATTGATATAATACCCTTATCTTGCATTTTATCTTTTCAATGTGGATTCATCCCATCTTGAGCTTCACATGTGGGTTCTCTAACACTATCCCAATTATAAAAGCACTAAAGACATGAACACAATCTGCTAACTACTATCTCTACATTCAACTGCACTTATTTTCAATGACTAAAACCAAGGAAAAATCAACAAGAACAAAAAGTTAAAAACACAAGCAAACACAAGCTGTTTTGGGAAGAACATACGAAGGGTTTTGTGGACCACTAAGGGTATGCCCGGCATTCTTGCTACGCAGCTCCGAGATATGATTTCATCGCTGACCGAATTTTTTCTCGAACACCTTCACGAAAACAAAACAAAACAATAATAATTAAAATAGACTCAAAATGTTAAACATCGATGAAACAAGGAATTTTAATACATTATAAAAGAGTTAAAATCCAAATAATAGAGACAGTGACAGTCTAACAAACCTTGTAGTGATAGAATCCTAAATGAACCGCAAGCAAAATTTTGAGGTTATTCAAGAGAGAAGCATAAAAAACCGAAAATGAACCTATCTGTGTAATAGAAAATCAGAAGCTTCATAATGAAAATACAGAGTTTTAGATGATAGAAAGACATAGAGATAGAGAGACGTGACTAGCACCATAGTTATTAAAGGCGCAAGGTGCATCACAGCGCAATAGCTTTTAATGAATTTCCCAATTGCAATAATTCATAAAAATTGTTTTGACCTAATTTGTCCTATAAATTTCAGGTTACTAAGCTAAATGTAAGGTTTAGAACTTTACAAACTATCAATAATACGTCATAATTTATAAAGCAATTAACATGCAATCATCATATTAACAATAAGACTTAAAGTTGCAAACACATTAAAAAGGAAAAAAAAACCCAAAGATGTTCAAATTAGTTTATGGGCTCTAGCTATCCCCCACTCAAACAAAACCAAGTTCATAACATCATCATGCATCTATTGGGTTGTGAAGCCTAAATCAGTTTTGTTGCGCTACAGCACGAGAGAGAGAGAGAGAGAGAGAGAGAGAGAAAAAAGTTGGCACCTCTATGAAAGGCACGCCTTGGAAGTGTCTAGCGCTAGACAGGCTAGGAGCACGCCTCATCGAAGTCGCTGTGCCTGGCCAGTCTTAAGGCACCTAGGCACACCTTTAATAAATATGACTAGAACAGTCGTGGAGGCTGAGTTGAGCAATAGAGCTACAGTCGAAACATGTAGCACTAGGGGAGGGCGAGAATCAGATAAGTTCGGTTTTGGACAAAATTGTATTTGACTAGCATATACTTGTTTTCAATTTCAGCCAAAACCATATCTAACTAGCATATATGTTTTCATTTTTCAGCCAATATACTTGTTTTCATTTTTCGGTCAAAACCATATCTGACTAGTATATATACTTTGTTTCATTTTTCAGCCAAAACCGGATCAGCATGCCCCATACCTGACCTGTGGCCTGAACATGTTTTCAATTTCCGCCCCATACCCGACCCGTTGGGAGCTGAGATATCCATACCTGACCCAAACTGACCCATCTCATTTAACAAAAACAATGTTCAAACCATTAAATATACAAATTTTACCATACAGTTGAATTTTATGACAGGAACTTAATTTTAACATTCAATCAAATTTAAAAATACAATTAAATTGAAAATATATTTAAATTTAAACATAAACTACAATAAGTATTAAACTCAAAGTTTAGCATACACTTAAAATTCATATATAAACATAAATTTAATTGAATATAACAACTAAGTATATAAACCATAAATTCAAACATAAAATACAGATTTGATGAACCCAGCACAGTGCTAGTCACCCCCCTCTATCTCTCTGTCTTTCTATCTGTTACACACAGATAGGTTCATTCCAGTTTTTGATGCTTCTCTTTCGAATATCCGCAAAAGAATTCTTGCGATTCATTTAAGGTTTTATGACTACAAGGTCTGTCATCGTCTCTGTCTCTATGTATTCAAATTCCATGTGTTTTGTAGATATTTGTCATTTTGTCTATTTTAATTATTATGTTTGTTTTGTTTCATGAAGGTGATCGATAAAATTTTGGTTAGCAATGAAATTATATCTCGGAGCTGCATAGCAAGAATGCCGAGCATAACCTTAGTGGTCCATGAAACCTCCTCTTATGTTCTTCCCAAAACAGCTTGTGTCTGCTTCCTTGTGTGTCGATTTTTTCTTAGTTTTAGTCATTGAAAATAAGTGCAGTTGAATATAGAGATAGTAGTTAGCAGATTGTGTTCATGCCAATAGTGCTTTTTTGGCATTGGGATGGTGTTAGAGAACACACATGTAGAGCTCAAGAAAATGGGATGAATCCACATTGAAAAGATAAAATGCAAGAGAAGGGTATATATATCTATAGATGTTGATATATATACCAGAACCATGCATGCAATTAGGTCATGTTCTAGTCTGCATGAGATCACCAGTAAAAGCCAAGAGAAAAAATAAAATAAAATAAAATGCTAGAATGAGAAACGTTTTGTTTAATTGATATTTGGGTTTTGACCAAAACTTTAACTATTTTATCAAAGCTTTTACAGATAAGGTTTGGATATCCAGAAATTCGTTGTTTCCATTGAAAGAAAACTATTCTATAAATACTAAGTAATACCACTTTGTGTTTTATATGGAATCAATCTTATTAGTTATACAAAACCACCAACACATACATGCACTAAGAATAATCTATCACCAACAATTACAATAATCAACAACAAGCAGAGCAACAACAGTCAAAGCCCTCTTTTAGTTGCCGAGAATACACCAAAATTAACCGTAAAAATAACAATTAACCATTTATCATCCAATAAACCAAATATCGACAACAAAAAAAAAAAAAAAAGAAAAAAAAGACACACAATACACATTCACAGTAAAATTCACTCTCGTTAACATTCTTTTTCACGAAATTTGAATATACTTACTGTAACAGCAACAAAGGTGGCCTCTAGAAATTCTCTCCAGTTGCAGCAAAGACAAAAGATGAACTCAAGCCTCACCAACTCTCCTACGGTATCTACACGACAAAGAAAAAAAATTGTAAATCCACCAAATTAAACTATGATGGCCGAAATACAATCAATGGGCTCTAGAAAAACCAGTTGAATAAGAAGAAACCAAACACCACCAGAAACTTTATCCAAAAAAAATAAGAATGTCAGAAAAATAAAACTTACCAGAGATAATTATCGCGGCGGCGCCGGACTTATCAGCTAGAGGAATAGCGTCGGGCGGTGGGTCTAGTTGCCGTCGGTTAGGGTTGGTGACTTGGTGTTTGGACGGTGGCTGGCAAAGGCAGAGGAGAGAGAATCAGACAAGAAATGATCCAGTTTGCTTATGAATTTAGGTTTTTTATTTATTTTATTAGGCAGTATTACATAAATTGGTGTTGGGACGGGAAAGATTCAAACTCATAGCACTGATACAGATACGGATATATCGGTAGAAGTGTAGAACAATTTATATTGACGTAAAATTTACGGAAAGTATGGAAATTTGACTAAAAATATAAATTTTTTAATGAAACTTAAAAAAAAAAAAAAAAAAAGTTAAAATGATTAATAATCTAACAAAACAAAAACAATTTTTTTTTCAAAGAAATATAATATATAACAACTATATAGTATAAATATGAATATATTGCACATACTAACAGTATAAAATTGAAAATCTTCTATTAAAACTTCATTCTCGAATAATTTGTATCATACAAGCTATAGAATAATTTGTATCATACAAGCTATAGAAATTTTACTATCGAAAAGAACACTTAGAGCATCTCCAATGTAAATATACATTTTTTAGTTTCTAAATTGTATCACATCAGTATTTCTATTCAATATGGGCCTACTTTTGAAAAAAAAATTAGAAAAATGTATATTCACATCTCCAATGCAATTATTTAAAATTAATATCCATCCATTTTATGATTAATCATAATAAAACAATTATTCTACTCTCTCTCCTCTTTTATTTTACAATTAAATGAGTTTTAATCATTGGTAGAAAATGTTAGAAATCCTAGTTAACATTTCTAGAAGAGTTTCTAGAGTTAGAAACCCAACTCCATATTCTCTAACTTTTTTTTTTTTTGCCACATCATCTCCATATTCAACCTAGATAATAGCATTGGAGAAAGTTTTTCTAACTTTTTTAATATCTATCCTATGTGGCGCTTCATTTTCTCCAAATGCATAATAGCATTGGAGATGCTCTTAGGTGGTTCAAACATGTGTGGTTACCATATTGATTCATTCTTTTTCTTTTTCAAATATTACAATAATTCTGGATTTGGTGAGGGGCAGACTCAAACCAACAACTTTATTGTGTGGGTGTAGGAGACAAACCACCGGGCAACCTTATCTTGTCTTCATCTTGATTCCTTCATATATTTTTTTAAAGGAATTCATTAAAGAAAAAAAAAAAACAACTACAAAGAGCTTAGGCAATCACCTAATATCAAACTTTCAATAGACAGTCTTCTAGCCACACAAACTCACCCTATTGCTAGACTATGAGCAACATTATTAACTCATCAATGAACAAAATTAACAGAAGTAACATTAACCCTCATAACACAAGAATATCATGGATAACCACTCCAACCTCTGTACTAGGCACAACCTTCAACCCAATCACATTCATCATCGATAAAGCATTTCATTCTAGAGTAGCCGGGACCAACCCGGCATCCACAACCAGTCGCAAATCTTTTAAAATAGCCATAGCCTCTGCAATTTAGGGCTGATAACAAACACCTATATTCTTGCAAAGAGAAGTTGTTACATGCCCATTGCAATCTTGAATCACCACTCCAAATGCTTGAGACCTTATCATGATTGTTCAACGCATCATCTTTTGAACACCCCTTCTGGAGGCACCAGCTGCTTCGTCAAACCACGACGCTCCTCCTCACTCGCACCACGGAAATCTTGGATAAAATTGGTAGCCCCTCCATAAATACCAGACTCTGGTAACAACACATTGAAATGCACCAACCGGTTCCTCAACTGTCAAGCAAGCTACCAAACAACACAGGAATTCAAAATCCAGGGTTCCAACTCTATCTCTACAAGATAGCACAAAATCCATAAAAGATATCGAGTCTAAAACCTTACCACCGCCAGTTATGCAGCAACTAGTTCTAACACCTTTCAGAGAAGGGCAATGCCACAGCGCATGCAACAAAGTCTCAACCTTTTGAGAGCAAATCAGGCACAATGTCTCCACTGCATACCGTGAGCCGCTAAGTTAACTTGTGTAGGATTAGATCTAGTTGTTATAGGCTTTCTAAACGAAAATTTTAATCTTTGACAATAGAAAAAGACCAAAATAATTTCCACCAAGACTCAGTTGAACTCAACCTAGAACAACTAGGATTCAAATTCAGGACTTTGGCAATCCAGTACCGATTCCGAACCGAGAAGTTGGTAGACTTATCAAAGTGCCAAAGAAGGCTATCATCCAACTCGAAACCATAAGGAGGAAGACTTAATATTGCATCCGCTTCTTCCTTGAAAAAGGATTGTCTTACAGCAACTTCATTCCAAGAACCTGACTACAATTTCAAAGCATCAACAGTCGCCCACTCCCCCAAAATCAACGGAGAGACAATTTTAAATGTTGAAAGCCGTAGAATCCAACGATCTTTGTAAATATGAATTGATCGGCCATTTCCCACCCTCAATCTTGACTCTTTTTCACCAATTCCCTACCTCACAACAAGCTTCTTCAAAGAAAAGAACCCGAGTTGCAAGCTTTATCTTTAAAGAGCGAGGTCGTAAGGTAGTAGCATCCTTAAGCACCTTTGCTGACAGTGTATTGGATTGTTAGGAAGCCGCCAAAATAGCTTGGCCTGTAGGAAAAATAACTATTTTGAAAATAAATGCATTTGCGGAACTTTTTTTTTAAAAAAAGATCAAAACAACTACATATCGTATTCTAAACGTAATGCAAATTGAATTAATTTAGAGATTACCTTTGTAGTTTAGTCTCCGTAAATCTTCCGCACTTAGCACAATATCAAATCATCTAGGAGTATGGGCTCATTTTTCTTCTAACCAAGGTGTAAATCCACCTACAAGACTTTAAAAATAAAAATAATAAAAAATAAAAAAGATTAAAAGCTCAAATCAAATTTGAAACTTAACAATTACTTTCAAGCTTGTGTCAACCCTAATGAGAATGACAAGCTTGGTGTAAATTTATTATTTCTCTTAAGCCACCTATTTATAGGTTTAGAAAAAAAAAAAAAAAATTGTTTTCTTATAGGATACAAAAATCACAAATCCTATTGTGATTTAGTAAGTTTAATCTTATTAGAAGTTTTTGCCTTTTATTTTATTTATTTATTTTTTCATCAAAATCATATTTTGATTTATTTTCCATTCCTAGTGGGAAATAAAATAAAAGAAGTAAAATGGGTTTTGTCTTTGTCTTTGTCTTGGAACCTGATATTTGAGCCCAAAAGGTTCTTTTTAGATGATCCAGTTTAACTTGTGAAGTTTAAGGATCCACGGGTTATTTTAATTATAAGCTCCAATATATTTGGCCCAATACAAATTAACTCTTAATTAATTGAGCCCACATATATTAATTTCAGTTTAGTCCACTAAAAAACTGAAATTACACTCTTGAATTAAAATAAAATATAAATTACTTTTACCCTAAGCAATTGTTTGAAATATGTATCCTCATAAAAATACCAATAAATAAAATGCATTTTGACCATTGTATTATTAATTATTTTATTCCTTAGGACCGTCCTTATGTCTAATGGATAATTTTGATTTATCATAAATCATAATTCAATAACTCCTTATTAAATACTCAGTACCAAGATTTATTATCCAAGTCCTTGTAACACTTATAAGGTGGTATTTACTCTTATTTGATTATAAGAGTCATGATGTCCATATCTATTGTAAGGACCTCGTTTTTATGGTTGGCTTATTTTATGACAAACCACATTGGGGATGGTCTTGTAATGGGTAGCTTAAGTTCTCGATGTTAAGCTTCCAAGCATCTCAGTCACTTCAAGAGCGAAAAGTATATTCACTTGACTTTGTCTCTTGAAGAGTTTAGGTGCACACACATATAATTCATGCATTTTCCATATCACTTGCATTTGTATTCTTTGATTGTGTTGCATCAGGTCTACCAATGTGTGCACATAGTGGTAAGCACAGCGGTTTGCTCACCCGAGAGTTTAAATGCACCAGGTCCATTGTTATGCATGCCGTTATGGCACCGCTGTGCGTATCGCTATGTATCACACATCGGTTTGCACAACGGTTTGATCACCTGATTTCATGTATCAAGTCTACTGCTGTGAGTATCGATGTATGTCATACAACAGTCATACCCTGTTTTTTTTAAAACAATGAGTTTTTGATCAGGGCATCATAAATTGCTTTTCTCTTTCTCTTGGTCGAATTAGAGCTCACAAAATCATATTTTAGAAAGATGAAGAGTTCCCCTAGAGAGAGAAGCTCCAAGAGTTATTCTTTAACTCTCTAAACCCAAAACCATGTGCATCTAACATCATCTTTCGTCATTTGAGTATGGGTTTTCATGGTTTCATGACTAGGTAAGTTACAACTCATTAAATCTCATTTATGTTGTTCTTACTCTAGATTAGGTATTTATAGCTTGATTAAATACCTTGACTCTCTTATTGCATATATTTACGAGTCTTGATAACATGTTTGGGTTTGTTTGTGACAGCTTATATGATTAGGTTGATTTTCCCTAAATAGCTAACCCTTGAACATTCTTGTGAAATTGGTTGATGATTAGGTTGATAGATTAAGGTTTATTTATCTAGCCAAGCTCTATTGAATGTTTATGTGGATTTAATTGACAATTAGGTTATTAGAAATCTCTACACCAAATTGAGACCTCATGTCTGGGAATGTTGGCATTGTTTGATAGCTAAGATTTTATGTCATTGATAATAATATATAAAAATTTTAGTAAAAATTCTACAACTAATTAATACGGAATCTAGTAATTAATGGGCAGTGAAAGATTATCTTAACCAATATCATGATTGATTTTAATATATATATTTTAAATATTACATTATTTAGGTGAATCCCATATTGCACCAAAAACAGGAAACACTACAATTAATCGAATCGGGCTGTGCTTGTAGTTGTGTCTTATCCTCGCAGGATCCCAATTGTTGTAATCATTTCCAGTTGTTGTATTCCAATCAAATAAAAAAAAAATCCCATCAAATGTCTTAAAAATAGTCCAATCCTGTGTCGCGCACCAAACGCAACCTAATTGTGTAATTGATGTGCCTACTGATGTCATGGGTGCATAGACGCATCAAAATTAGAAATGACAAAATCAAAGAAGAATAACGTGTTATTCCAATTCTATCCGTCTTTATATGTGTGATATGCTAGCCACGTGATGCGACACACCACAAGATTGGATTCCGTAAGCAATAAATGAGAGTTCAGGGGGTTTTAAAAGAAAAGGCAAGAGGGCAACATGTGAATTCAGTATACAGAGGGATCGATTGCTGTTACTTTAACCAAAGGTTGGGATTACCTTCAAGTTAATACACAAGTAGACGAAATTCAATCTTCAATAAAATACACGATATTGTATGGATATCAAGTATCAAGCGTGAAGTTAAATACACGATCAGATGAAAAGGAAGGAACCTTTAGTGTAATACACGAATACGATAGGAAAATCAACGTTGAAGTTAATACAGGATAAAATAAATAAAATAAACATTCAGTTTAATACATGATTAAATAAATACTCTTTCCGAATACTTATCAAAAATGTTGCAGACTGACCACCCTATAGGGAGTTGCCACGTGGCTCACACTTTTCTGATTTTAGATTTTTATCCTTGCTTTGGATTACGTGACAACCAACCTTTGGTTGGTTAGTATGCCTGGGTGTTGACTGGTGAGGCGGTGAGCACCCAAGTAGTGTTCATATTTATTATTACACCTAATAAAGATTGAGTACCCTATGTTCCTATGCAATACTAAATGCATATTGACCCTTACCGTCAAAAAGCACAGAAGAGTGAGACACATCGTAACCCTAAAGGCTTGATGTGACCAGTCGAGGCATTATTACACGCCTGTTATGTAATTGGGTCAAGCTGCCTAATATAATAACATAAAACCGAATGTGTCCACATACTTGAGTCAAAGCATGTAAACCAGTGGTTCACATTCAATATCCTAATGTTATATGGACGTCCTCATTTGAAAATTCAGTATATATATATATATATATATATATATGTATTCAGTCTTTCTATTATCAGTTCGAACTGATATAAAATATATTTGTTCCTTGTATGTGGCCATTGGATTTAAAAAATGCTTGACAAGTGCATGCAACCAAGTCAAAGTATTTAAATCCAATGACCCACATGCAAGGAACTGATATTCTTTGTCAGTTCGAACTGATAATAGAAAAATTGGTCATATATTATATGAACTAACCGCATACATGGATTATATAACAGAAAACGATCTAACACGAAATATGACAAACAACTAGTTTGATTACAATTAATCCAACCTAAAGCCAATTAAACAATCAAGTACATTAACAAAACAAAATGGCGGTCAAAAGGACCCGTCACTATTTGTGTCATTTTGCTTAATATGTGGTTGCTGTGTACATTTCTTTGAACAAAATAATCATGAAGGGAAATTAGTTAAATGGTTACAGAACATATCCAGCTATATGTTCCCCAATTTTTGGTAAATAAATATGTTGTCCAACAAGGAGTTGTAAATCAATACCTTCATGTTCTGATGCTCTATACGTTGCCGTCAAGTGTTTTGGATAGTGGAAGTGGTCCGGATTAGGGTGTCGCAAAATCGGTTTAAAAGCAAAAAACGAGAAACGAGAAACGACGACATCACTATGAGAAAAGAACACTTTCACCGTACACTAACTTCAGATATTCCAATGCCTCATCATCGTAACTGATGCTAAAATTAAATTGTGATGAGACATTTAAATTTCTGAAGCGAGAGTTCGGTGAATGAAAAACGTAGGAAAGGATGTCAACGAAAAAATAGCATCTCCAAGTGCGGACATGACCACCAAACAGGCCTAAAACGGGAGTGAGAGCATCTCCAAGAGTCTCCTTTAGAGACCTGTTAGCTTAATTAAGGGAGGAGTTTCATTTTTGCAACTCAAAGAGGTGCCCAAAAAAAGGTTTTGGTTAAGCTCACTACTGTGCTGAGTGCTGAATCCCTTAATAAAGGGGCGCATTGAATATTTCTCGTGGATTCAACCCCTATGAGGGGGCTCCACGGACCACGGTTAAACAAAGTATTGACCGTTTGTTTAAGGGAGTTTCGATAGTTAAATAAGCTTGATTAGTGGCCTGTACACATCACATCAACACATTACTTTAATGCATTGGATAATTACATATAATAAAATCAATATTTTTGCAATATTTTATTTTAATCAAAAGTAATTCTTGCCCATTGATCTGCTGGCAGATGCATATTTATAAGCAATCCAAACGGCCAATTGGAATTTGTAAATAATTTTCTTTAATTGGAATTTATTTAAACTTTAAGGATATTTTTATCCATTAAAAAAAAAAACTTCATTGAATCACCCATATCCAGACCTACACACTACACACATACGACAAGGTCTATTTTTATAATTTTTTTATTGTTCTATAACGGAAAGTAGGTGCTCACAACTGAGAAGTGAGAACTGACTTACGGGTAATTGAGAACTGACTTACGGGTAATTGAGTCATTGTACAAATTTGACATGGTTGATGTTTGGAGTTAACTAATATATTTTTAGTGGAGGGAGGCGATTGTTTATTTTCAGAAAAGTGATTTGTAGTTGTCTAAGAGCAAACCTCAGGGTCCTAGGTTGCAATTTGTGATTTTAATCCATATATAACAGACTTAGTATATTCGTGTATACTTACTCAAGGACATCTACCGTGTAAGCATCAAAGGAGGGATTGTTCAGAATTCGGTACCTGGAACAACTTCTTTAATCAACGGCGCACCCATTCTAGTCGAAGGTATGGCGTTGTCTGTTTTGATCCTAATTTTGTTTCTGATCATATTTTTGTTTGTTTCGATTTCATTATTAAGGCTTGGTATGTATTCATAGGTAATGGGTTTCAGTCTGGGTATGGAGTGTCAAACATACAATGAATATTCTATACCCAATTTGCTTGTTGCTGGAACCAGTGATATTGTTTTACTTTGCATGTTGGCTCTAAATTTTTTGGTTGTGTACGATTTACGTTTTTAGGGCTAATTCATTGTTTTGTTTTTCATTTCACCTAACAGTGAGAAATGGGTATTTTTACAAGAGATTGTGCAATTCGTGACCCGTTTGAATGATATAGTTTAGTGTGATGCTGATCAGATTACTTCATACTATGGTTCTGTTTTATTGTGTGTGTTGTTGCTAGTTATAGGCCTATTTTTTGTTAGATACTGAACTTTAAAATTTGGTTATGATTATGTGTTATTGGTAGCACAAGAAATATGTTGAATTTTATGGTTAGTAAACATATTCTCAAACCGGTGGTCTTTTAGGCTGTTATGTATTTTTAAAATTTCAGTATGCTAAAATGAAATACGCAGCTCATAAAATCAAAAAATTGTTCCTTCCAAAACTATGCAGCTTTATCACTTTTTCTTTATGACGAGTACCAAAGCTAATCCCGTCAGTAATGAGGACGACGTTATTAATGTCTTACTAGACCAGGTGCATATGCATATCAAACTAGCCGAGTTTTTTTCCAAGTTACTTAAAGGGAAGCTTGCGTCAATGTCTTCCCGTGGGTTGTCGCTTGCGTCTAGCGCGGATATACATAAGATTAGGAAGACGTATACGGTGATAAAGTGGAATGGGGAACGACTTATTAATGACCTATAGAAGGTGAACATATGTAGCAACTGAAAGTCACAAAAAATAAAAGAACGGGAATGGAAAGTTGTATTAGGAAATCTGTTGGGGTGTTACTAGTTATATATAGCTTTTATTTGGTAGTATGTTGCAGTAAAGAAAATAGTGTGGATGGCGATTGCAAGTTCAAATTGTGGCTGTGTTTCCGTCACCGTTCGATGACAGTATATTAAAGTATGGTATATTTTTGTTTTTTTTTTGTTCCTTAATGAAGAGAAGGATGTATGGATCATATCATTTCAGTTCTGCCTAGCTTGTCTAGTAAACATATAGTAATTGATATATCCTATGCTGATCATAAAATGACAATATGAAATGTACTTCACAAGGGTGGAAAACCCTATCTAGTTGATGCGATGAACTTATATGTAATAGTCATAAAAAACACCATGCTTTATTGATTGCGAGACATCACCAAAATCAATTTTATACAATTTCATCATTACCTCATTCCTATGTCTACTGACAAAAACCTTTATTACTGTAATTCTCCGATCGAATACTGACTAGCTCTCTTTAGTGAGTGACTCTCGCAATAGCACGAGGTCGGAGAGTAGTGTAACAATGAATAAGAATTCGTTCTCACAGGGATTGAGTAACCGATTACCGAAATTGATTAGTTCCAAAGCTATTTAAACAACCGATTATGAAAATTTCCAATCTAAGTGAATTAACTAAATTAATCTAAATGATTAATTCTAATGCAATAATGAAATAACAAGAAAGTAACTCGAATGTGATAAAATATAGAGAGATATGCTAGAATTTGAATCCACCCCACCAACATTTAATGCCCAATTAAGACTCAATTACTCCAAAACATACTCATGCAAATTTGTAGACTCATGCACCCTATCATTAACCTACAATCTTGGTCAAGCAAAGTAAGTTACACCCAAATTCATACCCAAGCCTATCTTTCGATTACCCGGAATATATGAATGGATTCATTAAACTTATTGGTGCACTAAATGAGTCCTATACGCTAGCCTAAGTAGGTCTACTTTTCTAGACATGCATAGAGGGCATTTTATCGAACACGTGGTATGCGTCACCGGTCGGTACGTAACACACCACAATAAATCATTCAAAATGGAGATCAATCACTTGAAAGCATTGTAAGCATACAAAAACCCATACAAATCGCACTTGCATATAATAGATAAATAGAGTCAATACATAATCCAATTCATGGGTGGGGTTTCAATCAAATCCTAGCACTAGAAGTTTAGCTCATCATATTACACATAATAGCCATACAATAGATTAATTCAAATAAAGACATGGCTATGAAAAGAGTAAAAGAGAAAGGGTTTAGAGAAAACTAATGGAGAGCTTCTCTTCTTCCTTAGGTCTTCTTCTCCTTCAATCTTTCTTCAACTATCTCCTGCCCAAAAGATGGATTGATGGTGGATGTAGGAAAAGTGAGGGTGAACTTGTGTTTGGATGGTAAAAAGGGAGTGATCTTTGTGAGTTACAAAGGATGGGATTGGTGATGTAAGTAAATGGGAAAAGATGTGTTCTTGATTTAATTTGGGAGAGAATGTTGGTAAAGCTTTCAGAACAAGGACTGTAGAATATATAGTTGAGCAAATTAGGGCAAGGGCAAGAGGTAAATTCCTTGCTGAAAAGCACATTCTGGGCGAAGGGCGAGCTCGGGGCGATCTGCTTGGGCTCGCCTTGGGCTCGCTTTGGACTTGTGCTGAAAAATCCCAAGAGCTTAGCGGGCTTGGGGCGAGCTGCTTGGGGCGAGCTTGGGGCGATCTTCTTGAGCTCGCCTTGGGGTCGCCTTGGTTGGAGACAACCTGGTCCTGGCCTGAGAGCAGAGCGACCTCGAGGCGAGCTGCCTGAGGTCGCCTTGGGGTCGCCTAGGAGTAGGAAGTTCTGCTCTTTGCTTCTTTTAGCTCCTTTTTTAGTGAATGGCTAACATAACATCTTGCCCCTGCACAACTCATTTAAAGTGTCAAAACCACGGCTTTTACTCGAGAAACGAACACAAAACGATAAGAAATTGGGGCTACACTATGTGTAGAACTAAAGCAATCAAATACTGCAAGCCCCGTTGATTAGCTTTGAATTGGCTTCAAGTTAGACGTAGCACTGACGCATAACACTTTGCATTTAAAATTATAACACGAATCTTTACAGAGAAAGCAATACACGAGTTGAAGTTCCCAATGCAATCCAATCGACAGATATTGCTGTGAGAAGATAATCTTTTTTAATATAGGTTTTCACCTGACATGTGGGCCGATGCAATCAATCAATTAAGAGTTATGTCGTATGTATAACAAAGTTAAGATGACGAAAACACAGCCACAATTTCAAGCCAATTTCATTTGAACTTAAGAAATTGAGGAAAATAAAGAAATAGTAGTATAATGTATTATGAATTTGGTAAGGAACTATTAAGTTCAAATGAAGGGTTGGAAAAATAACAAAATCGATGGAACTACTGATGATGTGATTGTAATATTAGTAGATTGTTGAAAGCAAACTGTAATACTGTATGCAGAGCTCGATGAAAGTGGTTTATTTTGCACCAGGTTGGGTGCAGGTGCACAATATTCTAATTTTAATTGGAACAAAATAATTAATAACAGAGATTGGTATAAGATTGCAAAAAACCAAATCGATTACTGTAAATATTAGGCAACTTGATTTAAAGGCCAAGATGTTTAATAGAGTACTTTTTGTTTGTGGAATTGGTATATTTACAAGGACAAAATCAGGTAGTGGTTGAAATACCAGGACGGAAAATCTTTCCCTATATTGTGTAGGGAACAGAAGGATATTGTGAAGGGGAAAATTCAGGCAATTAATAGTTTTGAATGGCCTGATGAAAGATTGTGTTGGAACAAAAGGATATTCTGACGGGTGGAGTGTTAGAGATAGAAAAAAAAATTAAACTACAATCAGAAATAAAATTGTGTGTGTCTCTCTCTCTCCCTCGGACTATCTTCTGCAATCTTCTTCTTCTTCTTGGTTTCTCTATATTATTGTGAGTCTTTCGGGGGTTATTGGGAGATTATCATGTAATAACCTTCATCTATTGTGTATGGAGTAGTAACTAATGTTTTATATTATAACTAAGGGTAAATAGGTAAATTTTAAAAATATTTCGTAAAGATTTTAACAATTCTTCTTAAAAATTTAATTCAGTCTCCCGATTTCCTCTCTCCCTATCTCCGACTATCTTCTGTCATCGTCTTCTGGTTCCTTTCCTGTTAGGATTATGCTCAATAGCAAGAGTGTAATATTGTAATTAACAATATTTTTCATATTAATAAAGTGATTTCTGGTTTAACAAATCTTATAGCATTTATAGTTTAATATTATAATTGTCAAAGTAATAATCATAAGATCTAAAGACTATGAGAAAAGAAGAATTGTTCATACATCTAGATATGTATATGGTAGACACAATTTTTAGTTAGTCTTGAATAATGTTCACAACTTAAGTTAAAGGTTGGGTACCTTTATCTTGTTAAAGTTGTAGAATTCTTTTACTAGCATTTGAGTGGGATCAAATGAGATATGATGAGTCTAAAATCATCGGAGTGTCTTCGAGTAAAAGAATCTAGTGCACTGGATGCATTGAACTGGATCACAATGAAAAGCTTTATCTAGAACCGTCAATAGATAATAGTCTTTCATTATCAGGACAATCGGAGAGTCTATCTTAATCCTGAGATAAATGATGGACTTATGGTTGCAAGTGATATCATTTGAGTTATCAATGAGTACGATTATATAGCATAGTCTATCCTCGATAGTTTGGTGATATTCATTTGTTAATCGATAGAGGACTTCATTTATAGATATGGACATCGTGGCTCCATTTATTAAATGAGAGTATAATATCATCATATGGATGTTTTGAGGTAATTGGATATTAAATCTCAACGTTGAGTTTTCGATAGTGTCTATTGAAAACATGGCTTCTGGACAAGTCAAAATATCCAAGTTCAAAACGTGGTCATATGAGTAAATATGGTAACTTGGAGAGTTATAGGCGGTCTATGAACTCTTGGCGATTACTGATATTAATCACGAGGATACACTATCTCCAATATGATTGTCTAGGGTATGAATGAGAAACATCTTCTTATTCTATCTTTATTTAAGAGTTCAATTTTAGCTCTTTAGTGGAATGAGTTAAAATTAATGGATCGGACCTAAGTGAATCTTTTGTTGATTGTGATTAGGTTATGTCTATTGAAGCTTAAATTTAGATAGCCCGCCAAGATCCCCAATCCACACGGACTTGCATGGATCACTTGATATATTCTACCGGACCAATTTATGGGTCCATCTAGAATTGCAGTTAATATATTAAGAATATAATTTGCACATTATTTATTTAATGGGCTGCTTGATTATATTAATATATTAATGAAAGGCATGTGGGCTTGTTTCTTTTAGTAAGAATGGGTCTGGTTCACATGTGGGCTTTTTATTTAAAGTCCAATGGATTAAATGAAATAAGAAAATAATATATGGCCCAATTATTCAAGTGGGGCGGCAAGGTGTATATATTAACCTAATATATTATTTTGTTTCATTGTTTTAATTAAATAAGAATTAATTAATTTATTAATTAATTGTTTAATTAAGAAACAAATCTTTTTCTGATCAGGAAATATATTTCCTAAAGTTATACTACTGGTAGTAGTATACTAAAAGTAAAAGACTTGTTTGATAAGAAAATAAATAATTAATTTTATTTATTTAATCAAATAAGAAGTCTTTTTATTTAGTCAATAAAAGAATAAAAAATACTTATGAGTTGGATTAGGGTTGAAGTCTAAAGGTTGATGGAAATTAGGGTGCAACAAAAACCCTTTTGGTATGTGATTTGTGGCAACCCTAGTCCCATTTTAGAGGAAGATTTCGGCAACCCTAAATAGATGAGGAAGCAAAATTTCGGCCACCTATATATTACCACATATAGAATTCGGCCACCCTAGTTGATTGAATGATTCAATTTTCTTCTTCTTCTCAATTCATAGAAAAGTATTGTTTTTATTCTACTAAGACATAAAAGAGAGAAGAGATTATTCTTTGATGGTACACTAATTGCTTGTTCATCAATAAGCTTGTGTGTACAACATCAAATTAGGTTCACGCGAGTTTCGATCATTAGATTGAGAATTCAAAAGTGACCGGAATAATCTTTGTCTTCTTTTGATTGTTTTGAGACTAACAAAAGAAAAGGAAAGTTTGTTTGTCCATTCTCAGGTTTGCAGTTCAAAGAAAAGGGAGACCACGCTCCTAGGTGATTCACGTTCGTGCTAGGATTGAAGATCTTGTGGATTACCATCGACGTAAGTCAATCGGATCACGCAACAAAAGGTATTCTTCTTTTGTTGGTTTATATATATGCTTAATTAATTAAAGGGTTAAGGTTCACAAAAAGGAAAAATTTTAAAACTACTAAATCTATTTTTTAGTCTCGCTTCCGCTGCGAGTACTACGGTATTTTTCCCTACATTTCCGTCAATTGCAAGTCAAAAAACAGATGGGGAATTGGATTCTGTGTGGAGATTGTGGTTTTGAAGTTGGTTGTAATTATTAGGGTTTTGGAATTGGATTTGACATAAATAGGGTCAAAGAAAGGTACATCAGTTTCATTATGAAAACCAATAAAAATTGGTTATCTTCTATACTTAAAGTTGTTCAGAAAGGAACCTTATATCGATCAAAAATTGGGATTCATGATTCGAAAAGCCATTTATACAAAATTCTTGATCCGAACCTCCACCTACTTGTTATTAACTAAAAATTCAGTTTCAAATTGTAACCCAAAAAGATGTATTGTGGAGACTGGGATCCTACTATTTTTGATTTGATTTTACAGAAACAAGGGGTTGAGTGGTTGTGAGGTGGACGGTTGGGATAATTTTTTGGGTTTTTTATGTTTGTTTTCAAGTGTTCTTATGTTTAGATTATAAAAAGTTATGTTATAACAAGGTTAATTACTTACCGGGGACGGGGGTAATGCTTAACCCCCTTAGAGAGGGGTGACTGGGTCAGCAAAAATTAGCTCAGTGTTATATTTTGGAAGGTATCATCAGAAAATATGTGACACGGTGATCAATTGTATTGTGTATATATTACGTCCAACGTTGTGGTTGCGTTTTACATGGTGGATTTTAAATCTCCTGCCACCGTGTTATCTGCGACAATTTTTTAATCGTGTAATATAGGTATTAAATGTTAAAGAGATGCATGGCAAAGGGGATTGCCTAAGGAATTGTCAAATCGTTTGTAAAGGTTAATTGTTGATTACTTTACAGTGACATAATGAATATGATGCAATCATTTCTATTTAGTGAGGTATTAATCAATATCATATTAATACAAAGATTAATCAGACCACTGTGTATATATGGACCATTTAGCGTGTTAGCATGTGGTGTGGACCTTATCGTGTAATTATTGCAACACATGTATATCATGTTAGGTTGGAGTAATAGTTGTTATCGTGTGAGAATGATGTGTTGACAATACTTTGAAAATGTACATCTTACACATGAGTGCAATGTCCAGTGATAATGTGATTGGGTAAGGACATATGTGCAAATGGTAAATAATGATTGCTGGGCGGTTATGGTGCTGGCTCACTCCGTTGTTGCATTCGTGTAAACCTCATGTGCCATCCATGCCCTAAGCAACGGCACGTACGAAATGTGGATTTTCCAAGGTGCTTTCGCTCTTTCTAATATAAATTCAGCAAACTGGCACATGTAGACGCTGCACTAGATACTGAAAAGTGAAAACATATACATAAAGTATGAAAATAAATACACATATGAAGACTGAAGAAAAAAATCAACTGTTGTAAAGGGTTATGTGAGAAATTAACAACTATTAATTACGTACCCATCATGCTGGGTTGGCAAATGTTTTCTGACGTAACCAAAAGGCTTGAATGGCTTCGTATGTACTTCGATCCCCTTATGCTCATAGTACCCAGACTGGTGGAGAAGGGAGGGCATTAGGTAGCTAACACAGTCCATTTGCCTTACCCTCCACGCTGCATCACTTTTGGCATGCATTGAGTCATAAAAAGTGAACACCCCATCTTCAGGGAACATATGGCAGAGAAACCAGTGGTTACCCACATTACAAGGGATTAGAACTGTTAGGTTGATAATTAGTGTTGGCATTAATTCCATATCAAAACGTGTTTTACTTGTAATGTTTAGTGGTTAGTAAATGAAGGATTTCGAAGACGAAGGACGTCTCAACCATTATTCGTTCAAGTTGCCGGTTTTTAAGAGTTTCGGGCATTATCGGTCTACAAAGGTATTCTAAGTCCTCTTATCTCTTACAAGGCTAGGCACACACTCACACATATCATTCTTGTGTGTCCCTTCATGATTTTATTTCATTTACATTTCACTTTCACACACTTAGCAAAATATGCTCATGCATTCACATTTAGTTAATAAACTTTGTGTTTGCATTTTCTAGGACTATGTCCGGAAACTAGCATATGCGTGTGTATTTGTGTTTGTATGTTTCCGTATTTTGTGTTTAGGACTTGAACATGTTCTTATTCAATGCCTTATTGAGTTCTGGTCGTTTCGGTTACTCATTCATAAGGTTTCGAGTCCAAACGTGTTGACTATGCCACTTTACGTTCTCTTACGTTGTGTTGACTTCATCGATGATTTCCGAGATGATTTCTCAACCGTTTTTCAAAGTTGTATAGTCGTTTTCGTGCGTGAGAGAGTCACAGTTCGTAATCCAAAAACGAATTCGAATTTGGAGTTTGAACGCCTGAGATACGGGCCAACAAACCGAGGGAGCGCGCGAGAGGACAGCCCAGGCCGTGGGCCACAAGGGCTGGCCGTGGTTGAGGCCGTGGGCCCCACGGCCTGGAGCACCCTCTGCTCCCGTGTGGGCCACGCGCCCCCCACGGCCAGGGGGTGATGTGGCACCACATGATTGGCCGGTTCCCTCCTTCTCTCTCCTCCTATTTCTTCCCTCTCTCTCTCCATTTGAATTTTCAAGAAGAAAAATTCTGATTTCCCGTCAGCCCTCTCCTCTGAAATTTCTGATTTTCGAAACACCATATCTTCCTCATCCGGAGTCGGATTTGAGTGATTAAAGTTGGAGAGTGTTTGTATTTGAGTCCTCTAACATCTCCAAGTGGTTTGGTGGCTGTTTGATCGTGATTTCCAGTGGTTGATCACTGAATTCCGAACCAGCTTCAAAATCCGAGGTAATGGTCTCATCTTAGGGATTTCTTGTTATTTGACCTTCCAAATGCTTGGGGTTTCTTCTTCTATATCTATGTTATTGTTTTATAAAAGCTATTTGAAAAGGTAGCTTGATTATCATTCTAATTGAAACTCAATTTGTGGACTTATGTTGACTAGATTTTATGATTCTAGGTTTTACATTTGTTTGTGAGTTGTATTGTGATTAGAATGGCATCTTAGGTTGTTTGATACTTAATTGAATTGATTTGTGTTAAAATGACTTTGAGATTTTATTTGATCCTTTGATTAGTGAAATCTAGGATTTGTGTATTTTTATGTGATTTAGAGAATATAGGTTTTGAAACTAAATATACCACGGTGTGTATAAAGCTATCTAGAGGGGGGGTGAATAGATTTTACGCTTTTTACCCAATTTTTCGTGTTAGTCAAAATTACGAATTACCCTCAAGATAATATAAACAAGCAAGTGTAATATGGTGCGGAAATTAAATAACACTTGATTTTTACGTGGAAACCCTCACGGGAAAAACCACGGGCTATGTAAGTAAGCCACACTCGAACCTCGAATCCACTAAATGTGCAAACGATTACAACCTAATCCCGGAAGTAATCACACACCTACCTAATCCCGGTATGAGTGAACCTAGTCCAATTTGCTTGCGATCTAAGCAACCTAATCCCGATTGCTACACACAAGACTTAGCTTCTCTTGAAGAGAATACAACCCTAAGTGAATATATGAAAATATCCAAAATGCAACATAGAGCAAGGGAAACCCTATATGCTTATCTAAGATGATTAATATGCAATTAAGAGCAATCCTAGATATCAAAACTAAATGACATGTCAATTAGTTTAGCTAATCAATATCAAGCACAAAAACCTAATATGCTAGCACAATACAACTTCTCAAACATACATCATACTAATCTCAATCTTGTATTCAACAAATATAAAATCACATACAAGTAATTAAATTGAGATTGCTAGATAAGAGAAACACAAAATATGTAAGATATTAGTGAAAAGCTTACCAAGCAAAGTATGATGAAGAATCCATGCAAGATGTCATCTAGATGATCTAAGATGATGCTAGATGATGATTGATGATCATGGAAAAGGTGTTTGAGTAATTAAAAATGAGTTCTTGGAATTTTTCTTCTCTTTGAAAAATATCCTAAGTATGAAATCTGAATATGAACTCTTGTAATTGACCTAAAGTCAAAGTGGCATATATATAGGGGGCCAAAACAAAGTGTGGTCGTTTTGATAAGTTTGCCCACTATTTGCCTTGGGCGCTGTACGTAGGGCGCCCTTGTACAGCGCCTGTACAGCGCCCTTGCTCTGTTTTCACGAGGAAACAGAGTGGCGCTGTACGTACAGCGCTTTGTACAGCGCCACGTACAGCGCCCCAACAGCGACCCAACAGCGACCGATTAAATCGATCAGGTCTGAACAGCGCTCAATGGGCGCTGTTCGTACAGCGCTTCTGTACAGCGCTTTTGGGGGCGCCCAGTGCAAAAATGCAATCCTAAGTCTAAGCATGACAAGGCAATTGGATATGCAAGATGCAATCAAACTAACATGCAAGAAGAGATGTTAATGAGCATTAAGGCACACATAAAAGACACACAACATATAAGGATTAAACATATGCATGAGTTGTGAGTGTGTGCATCTATCTCTTCAAGACAAGTAAGCACTTAGAATATTACCTTTGGTGCTTGTCAATAGTGAGGTCTTCAAAAGGGCCTAAGCAATAACACAACATCTAAGCTACCCTTACAAAGCATCCCCACATGTGGTTTGATCACGAAATAAGCCAATTAAACACAACGGGAATCCTAACAATCTCCCCCTTTGGCTATTTCGTGACAAAACCACCACTCACATTGATTCCTCACATAGAATTAGAAACTACGGGACTACAATGATTATCTACATTACAAAGAGATAAGAAAGTAAAAACTTCAAGTCTTCAATCTCTTGTAGAACAATCAAGCCCTGAAAATAAAGTTTCTAGCATTTCCAATACAAGTAAAGTGTGAGATTAATCATGTGAGAACAATACCAAGCATTTGCATTTTTAGAATTTAGGCACAACATTAGCAAATGTATGCAATGAATGATAAATGCAATGCTCCCCCTCAAAGGGTTACTCCCCCTCAATGTATGTTCTCCCCAAAATGCACAAAAGCTTCTATATTTTGCAACTCCCCTTACCATTTCCTACTCCCCCTTTTTGTCATGATATAGGCAAAGGAGTAGTCCCCAACCGGGTCACTCAAAGCAACGAGAGATAGAAGCATGCAAGATATGCATATACATATAAGTCACTTTATGCACTTCAATTAATTTGAGAGAAACAAGGAGATTTATTTGAGAAAATGTGTGAATCCAACATGCTTTGCATACAAGACATATAGCATTCAAGTCCAAAATACAATGGTATTTGGCAAAGCAAATGACAAAGGTTTCTAATTTGAATTCAAACCAATTTCACCAATGTCATGGGAAAAAGCAAGGATATAGAGATTATTGATTTCAATTTAAGAGCAACTATATCCAACTTTATAAGCGAAACATGGCATGAGCGACTTTGCACCCTATTGATTTTTCCGGATAAGATATCCGTATGATAGTAACCATGTTCAACTAATAAAGAAAGAGAGACATTTGGAATGTAATTCCTTTGAACGGATACAAGATCCTTTATTCATTTTGAGTCTCATTAGCTTTCACACAAGTTTTGCATTTTTAAGAATATGCAATCATCAATTCATGCTTTTCATGTGAGCATGTTGTATGAATTTCATGCTTTTTCATTTAGCATAGCATGTTATTTAAGAATCATCATGTCATGGAGATAACTATAGGTCATTCACATCATACTTCCTATGTAAATCTCCTAGTCCAAAAATGCATGTTTGAACATAAATATGACATGGATTGTAGACAAGCAAGGTTCACACTTATAGAATTTGAAAGCATATATACATATGTACAACCAAGCTTACTCAAGCAATCAAAAGAAGAGGCATAAGTTATTTCAAATTTTTTGCAAGTTACATGAATGCAAAATAGCTCTCTTTGCTTGAGTTCCCCATATGGGGTCAATCATAGAACATCACTCCACAAGACATATCCCAATAGATCTACTAAGAGTTTTAAATCGAGTAGCATCTAAGGGTTTAGTAAATAAGTCCGCAAGTTGATCATTAGTACCTACATGTTCAAGTACTATGCATTTATTTTCAACAAGCTCTCTAATGAAGTGATGGCGGATGTCAATATGCTTAGTTCTAGAATGTTGAACCGGATTCTTGGAAATATTAATAGCACTCATGTTATCACAAAAGAGAGTGAGAGTACCTTGGTTGAATCCGTAGTCTACTAGCATTTGCTTCATCCATAGGAGTTGTGTGCATCCACTCCCCGCGGCTATGTACTCGGCCTCGGCCGTGGACAAGGAAATCGAGTTTTGCTTCTTGCAAAACCAAGACACCAAGTTGTTGCCTAGAAAGAAGCAACCGCCCGATGTGCTCTTCCTATCATCACAATTTCCTGCCCAATCCGCATCACTAAAGCCAACTAGACTAGCATTAGTGTCAAAAGAGTACCAAATCCCATAGTTGGATGTCCCATTCACATAGCGAATGATCCTCTTCACACAAGAGAGGTGGGACTCCTTAGGATCCGCTTGGTACCTAGCACACACACCCACACTAAAAGATATATCGGGCCTACTTGCGGTCAAGTAAAGCAAGCTACCTATCATGCCACGATATAGAGTTTGGTCCACACTTTTACCACTAGCATCCTTGCTTAGCTTCAAAGTTGTACTCATGGGTGTATCACAATGTTTGGCTTTCTCTAAACCAAACTTCTTCACTAGGTTCTTAGCATATTTGGCTTGGGTTATGAAAATCCCATCATGCATTTGCCTAATTTGCAAACCTAGGAAGTAACTAAGCTCACCAACAAGACTCATCTCAAATTCAAGAGACATGACATCAACAAATTGTTGGACTTTGGTGTTGTTGGTGGAGCCAAAAACTATATCATCAACATATATTTGAGCTATGAAAAGCTCATCATTGTCTCTCTTGATGAATAGTGTCTTGTCAACACTACCTCTTGTGTAGTTGTTGTCAACAAGAAATTGAGTGAGGCGCTCATACCAAGCCCTCGGTGCTTGTTTCAACCCATAAAGTGCCTTCTTGAGGCGATAGACATGATTGGGGTGGTGAGCATCCACAAACCCCTTAGGTTGTTCAACAAACACTTCCTCTTGCAAGAAGCCATTGAGGAAGGCACTCTTGACGTCCATTTGGTGCAATTTGAACTTGTGCACACAAGAGATGGACAAGAGAAGCCTAATGGACTCTAAGCGGGCAACGGGAGCAAAAGTCTCCTCAAAGTCGATACCCTCAATTTGAGAGTACCCTTGTGCTACAAGTCTAGCCTTGTTCCGCACTATGTTGCCATCCTCATCGGATTTGTTCCTAAATATCCATTTGGTGCCTATGACATTAGTGGTCTTAGGCCTAGGAACTAGAGTCCAAACCTCATTCCTTTCGAATTGGCTTAGCTCTTCTTGCATGGCAAGAACCCAAAATTCATCATTTAAGGCTTCTTCAACCTTTTTGGGTTCAATTTGAGAGGTGTAACATGTATAGCTAATAAGATTAGCAAGTTGGCGTCTAGTCCTAACACCCTCATTTACCTCTCCAATGATATCTTCTTTATCATGGAGTTTCCTAACCCATGGAGCGGGTTCTTTAGAGTCCAAGAGAGGAACTCTATCAATAGGTTGTGTGCCATCATTGTTGACATTAGATGTCCCAACATTAGGCGACACCACAACCTTCTCCAAAGGAGAATCATCACTAAAAATAACCTCCTCATCATGATCATTAGACTTGAGCCTAGTATCATCAAATACGACATTGGATGATTCCATAACACTTAGAGTCTTTAAATTGAAAACTCTATAGGCTCTACTATTTAAGGCATAGCCAATAAAAATACCCTCATCACTCTTAGCATCAAACTTGCCAAGTTGATCACGGTCATTCAAAATGTAGCATTTGCTTCCAAAAGTGTGGAAGTAGCTAACATTTGGCCTCTTGCCTTTCCATAACTCATAGGAGGTGTTTCTAGTACCGGGCCTTAGGAACACTCTATTTCCTATATAGCAAGCCGTGTTAATGGCTTCGGCCCATAGGTTCCTAGGGACATTGTTGCTAAGCAACATCACACGGGCCATCTCTTGGAGGACCCTATTCTTCCTCTCAACAACTCCATTTTGTTGAGGTGTCCTAGGAGCAGAAAATTCATGGGAGATGCCTAAACCATTACAAAAGGTTTCAAAGGTGGCATTCTCAAATTCTCTCCCATGGTCACTTCTAATCCGTTTAATGCTTCTAATGTTAGAATTCATTTCATTTTGCAATTTAGTACAAAGCATTTTAAACTTATCAAAAGTTTCGGATTTTTCTCTAAGAAAATATGTCCATGTAAATCTAGAGAAATCATCAACACAAACAAAAATGTATCTCTTTCCACCCAAACTTTCGGTTTGCATGGGACCCATGAGGTCCATGTGGAGAAGCTCAAGTGGCTCCTTGGTGGTGAGATACTTACCCTTTTTGTGCATGCTTTTGGTTTGCTTTCCTTGTTGGCAAGGTCCACAAATGCCATTGGCTTTCTTCCCAAGCTTAGGGAGGCCACGCACACAATTGAACTTTCCAAGGGTCCGTAGATCCCTAAAGTTCATGTGGCCAAGTCTTTCATGCCACAACTCAATTTGCTCATCCATGGACACATGATTAGATACAATTCTAGCTTCAAGACAATAGCAATTGTCGCTAGATCTCATGCCCTTTCAACAAGGTTTGTCCATCGGGTTTAAGGATAGAGCAATAATCTTTAGAGAACAAGACGGAATATCCTTCATCACTAAGATGTGAAATGCTAATTAAATTGGCTTTCAAGCCATCAACAAATAAAGCATTGGATAAGGAGGGTAATCCGGGAACGGAAATGGTTCCTTTCCCTATAACATTTCTTTTGGATCCATCACCAAAAGTGACATTTCCACCTTCCTCCATAACAAGAGTCTCGAAGAAACTCTTGTTTCCCGTCATGTGCCTAGAGCACCCACTATCCAAGTACCAAAAATTAGAAGAATTTGCCTTCAAGGCTATTTGTGCAACATGGCAAACATTATCATTCTTTCTAATCCACTTAGCAACAATTTTAGCTTTCTTAGTGGTCTTTGGTACATGTGCTCTACTATTTCTAGGATCATGCAAATCAATATTTTCTTTCCTAGAAACATGCATCTTGGCTCTATTCTTTCTCTTTTCAATCATGCTTTGTTTTCTACACATTTTAATATATTGAAAGCAATTTGGTCTAATATGACCATCACAACCACAAAAGTGACAAATAGGAATGAAAAAAGGAATCATACCTCGCCTTTGAGCACGTCCATGTCTTTGTGGATATGTGGGTTC
Organism: Acer saccharum; assembly: GCA_030490815.1. Taxonomy (NCBI): domain Eukaryota; kingdom Viridiplantae; phylum Streptophyta; class Magnoliopsida; order Sapindales; family Sapindaceae; genus Acer; species Acer saccharum. Next base: position 45,594,059 of record CM059866.1, read on the forward strand.
AATCCGTCTTCGTTGTTGAACCGGTCTTGGTTGCTTCCAAGCTTGAGGTTGCATGATTGGTCTCTTTCCTTTGTGAGCCAATTTGGGAGGAGTGTTGGCTTGAGGAACCTTAGGAGGTTGAGCTTGAGTTTTCCTTCTTGGCCCCATTTTCACTTGTGCATTAGAGCTTTGTCCTATTTCTAACTTTTCTTAGGAGGTTGCACAAATGAAGTTTCTTCATTCTTCAAGCTCTTGACAAACACGGTCTTGTTAGAGGTTGAGATTTTCTTGCCATCTTCATACCCAAGACCTCTCTTGTCACTTGGACTCTTTCCAACACCAAGTAAATGATCAAGCTTCTTGGTGCTAGAATCTATCCTAGCCAAGGACTCTTTAGCTTCTACAAGTTCCCTCTTCAAGCCTTCTTCACTTCTCTTGGACAAGTCTAACTCCTCAATTAGCTTATCCTCTCTCCTCTTCAATCTTTCCACTTGTTCACTTAAGTGGTCATTGTGAGCCGAAAGTTCAAGGTTTTCTTCTCTCAACCTCTCAATCTTTCTTGTGCTTTTAAGTGCTAAATCATTGAACTCGGCATGGTATTTAGCAAGCACCTTTTGCTCCACAAACTTCTTCTTGGAACTAGAAGAGGAGTCACTTTCTTCTTCACTAGAGTCAATTTCCTCTTGACTCAAATCTTCCTTTTCACTAGCACTTTTGCTCTTGTGAGAAGATGCAAAAGCTAGGAAGTTAGCCATGAGCTTCTTCCTCACTTGAAGACTCATCCTCCTCATTGGAGTCATCACTACTCCCACTCCATGTGGCGGCCATCACTTTACCCTTCTTCCTCTCATTGTGATTCGCACATTCGGGGGCAAAGTGACCAATCCCACCACACTCAAAGCATCGAACCCCTTTCCTTTCGGTCCTCTCTTGTCTAGGCTCAAACTTCTTGAAGGAACTCTTTTTCTTCAAATCTTGTCCTCTTGACCCAAATCCCTTCTTCTTCTTGAACCCCATAACCTTGTTGAACCGTTTCACAAATAAGGCAAGGTCTTCATCCGATTCATGCTTTGCCTCCTTTGCATCCTTAGATGCTTTCAAAGCTATTCCTTTAGACTTCTTAGGAGGAGTAGTGTTGCTAGGAGCCTTCCTAGACTCATATGCAAGGAGACGCCCAATTACCTCACTTGGCTTCATATCCATGTAGCCACTATTTTCTTCTATGGCCGTCACCTTTGATTCAAACCTATCGGGGAGAGATCTCATAATTTTTTGCTTGACTCTCCTATCCGAATACGGGTCTCCGAGTTGATGGCTTTGATTTACTATGTCCATCAATTTGATTTCGAAGTCGTTGAAGCATTCATCCTCTCCCATCCTAAGTAACTCAAATTGAGTTTGGAGGACTTGAAGCTTGGACTCCTTCACCACCTCGGTTCCCTCATGTGCAACTTGAAGGATGTCCCATGCCACTTTGGCAATTTGAGTGTTCTGAATAAGCTTGTACTGATTCTCATCCATGGCACACATAATGGCATGCATCGCCTTCCTATTCCACTTAGAAGCCTCAAACTCTTGCGCGTTCCATTGCGCCTTAGGCTTCAAAACATCTTGTCCTCCACCCGCGGGAGTCATCATAGGGAGATCATATCCGTCTTCCACCGCCATCCATGCACGGTCATGAATTTGGCATATGTAGGATTCCATCTTCCCTTTCCATTGGGAATAGTTCAAACCGGTAAGAAGTGGAGGCCTTGTGCTAGAAGCTCCTTCGTGGCCACCACCATTTCCACCGTTTCCACTCATAGTGTTTATGAATGAATGAAATGAATGCAAATGTATGAATGATCAAAAATCACACAAAATGCAAAACACACCAAAATAAAGCAAGGATCACCTATGTATGTCTAGGAACCCGCTCTGATACCAATTGAAACTAAATATACCACGGTGTGTATAAAGCTATCTAGAGGGGGGGTGAATAGATTTTACGCTTTTTACCCAATTTTTCGTGTTAGTCAAAATTACGAAATTACCCTCAAGATAATATAAACAAGCAAGTGTAATATGGTGCGGAAATTAAATAACACTTGATTTTTACGTGGAAACCCTCACGGGAAAAACCACGGGCTATGTAAGTAAGCCACACTCGAACCTCGAATCCACTAAATGTGCAAACGATTACAACCTAATCCCGGAAGTAATCACACACCTACCTAATCCCGGTATGAGTGAACCTAGTCCAATTTGCTTGCGATCTAAGCAACCTAATCCCGATTGCTACACACAAGACTTAGCTTCTCTTGAAGAGAATACAACCCTAAGTGAATATATGAAAATATCCAAAATGCAACATAGAGCAAGGGAAACCCTATATGCTTATCTAAGATGATTAATATGCAATTAAGAGCAATCCTAGATATCAAAACTAAATGACATGTCAATTAGTTTAGCTAATCAATATCAAGCACAAAAACCTAATATGCTAGCACAATACAACTTCTCAAACATACATCATACTAATCTCAATCTTGTATTCAACAAATATAAAATCACATACAAGTAATTAAATTGAGATTGCTAGATAAGAGAAACACAAAATATGTAAGATATTAGTGAAAAGCTTACCAAGCAAAGTATGATGAAGAATCCATGCAAGATGTCATCTAGATGATCTAAGATGATGCTAGATGATGATTGATGATCATGGAAAAGGTGTTTGAGTAATTAAAAATGAGTTCTTGGAATTTTTCTTCTCTTTGAAAAATATCCTAAGTATGAAATCTGAATATGAACTCTTGTGATTGACCTAAAGTCAAAGTGGCATATATATAGGGGGCCAAAACAAAGTGTGGTCGTTTTGATAAGTTTGCCCACTATTTGCCTTGGGCGCTGTACGTAGGGCGCCCTTGTACAGCGCCTGTACAGCGCCCTTGCTCTGTTTTCACGAGGAAACAGAGTGGCGCTGTACGTACAGCGCTTTGTACAGCGCCACGTACAGCGCCCCAACAGCGACCCAACAGCGACCGATTAAATCGATCAGGTCTGAACAGCGCTCAATGGGCGCTGTTCGTACAGCGCTTCTGTACAGCGCTTTTGGGGGCGCCCAGTGCAAAAATGCAATCCTAAGTCTAAGCATGACAAGGCAATTGGATATGCAAGATGCAATCAAACTAACATGCAAGAAGAGATGTTAATGAGCATTAAGGCACACATAAAAGACACACAACATATAAGGATTAAACATATGCATGAGTTGTGAGTGTGTGCATCTATCTCTTCAAGACAAGTAAGCACTTAGAATATTACCTTTGGTGCTTGTCAATAGTGAGGTCTTCAAAAGGGCCTAAGCAATAACAACAACATCTAAGCTACCCTTACAAAGCATCCCCACATGTGGTTTGATCACGAAATAAGCCAATTAAACACAACGGGAATCCTAACATTGATTGATGTAAATCTCAAAACCTTGCTCTATATTTTTGTCTAGTATATTGATTGATTTTAATCTCATATATCTAGCTTTTGATTGTATATTGATAGCATCTTGAATTTGTACTTAATGAACATTTTGTGATTCAAGTGTTATGTGTGTGAATGAGACTTTGAGTATATGTGTTAGGTGTTTCACATGCTTAAGTTTCTATTCATGTATTTTTGCATCTAGACTTGATTAATTGTGATATCACATGTTTAGGTCTATTTGTGCCATAGGATGTATTGATCACATGTTCTATGTTGATTTGATTGTTTGCATCATTTGCATTCACATGATCACACTAGGAAGTCCTTGTAAAAGGCAAGAAGTCTTGGCTAGAGTCGGGGTGACTTGGATAGCCAAGCAAGAAGACTTCCCTAGAGTCGGGATGACTCGGATAGGTAAGCAAGGAGTCATGGCTAGAGTCGGGAGGACTCGGATAGTCATGCATGGGAGGCTTCCTAGAGGCAAGAGTGCCTTGGATAGGGAGTTGGCTAATATATTGGTAGGCCTAGGCGTATGGTTAGACATAGAGTCCGATAGAGCGGGGTACACGGGAGGTGTATGCACTCTTGAGGAATTTCTAATCTACCATCGATGTTGGTTGAGTGTGTTGTCCAATATATGGTGGTTCCGCATCATTGAGGGATTTCATACTTTCCAATAGGGTTGGGTATGCTTAGACTTCACTAGGTTGGGTAAGCTAAAGATTGGTCACTTTGTGAATGTTCTATGTTTACTTTCCAATAATATAGTACCCAATGGTTGTAGTTCAACCCGTGGATGTTTCCTCCTTGGAGGTTTTACCACGTTAAAAAATCCCTTGTGTTAATTCTTTCTATCTCTTCTCTTATATTTAATTGTATATTTTATTGTCTTGATTCATAATATTCACTTGTGATGTATTGTGAACCAAGTCTTTGTATAGTGTGATTAGTGTATTCATTCTATAGATCAATTTGTATCTTTGATTCTTTTGTATATTGTAATATTTGTTTAGTGACATTTTGTTCACTCTTGTAACACATTGAACATCTTATGAAATACAAGTTTATTTTGTTGTTATGTTTATTTGATATTTTACCTCACATGACTTGTTGAAATACTTAGACATTTCTCTTATGATTGTGTCATCGTATTGTCTATGTATGTCTACCTTGGCTTATTGTGTTGTGTGTAAAGCTACCTTGAGGGACAAACGAATGTTTGTTCAAGGGTTTGAAAAAAGGTGTAAAAACCTATTCACCCCCCCCCCCTCTAGGTATGCTTTAAGCAATTTAACTTCGTTTGTGTACATTCAATTGGTATCAGAGCGGGTCGTCGGACGGCACTCGACGAGATCCAGGTTACACTTACGAGTGGATTGCTTAGGTATTTGCTAGAATGGTTTTCTAAGATGATGTGATGACCGAAGGGGCTTCGAATTCTAGGCCTCATCTTCTCAAGGGTCACAACTACGGGTTTTGGAAATTGAGGATGAAGTCCTACATCCGATCTATTGATGAGAGAGCTTGGATGACCGTTGAAGAAGGTTACCTTGCTCCTAACAAGATTGTGGATGGAGTGACCGTTTCCAAGCCTAGGAGTGAGTGGTCTACTAATGAGTTTGAGTTAGCAAAATGGCATCATCGGGCGGTGAATGCTATTTTTGGAGGTATTGATAGTAGGCAATTCTCCTACATTCAAAACCTAGAAACCGCTAAGGAGGCATGGGAGGCTCTCCAAGTCACCAATGAGGGGACTAAAGCGGTGAAGAAGTCTCGTCTTCAATTGCTCACTTCCCAATTTGAGGTTTTGCAAATGGGTGAGGAAGACAAGTTTGTTGACTTCCAAGATAAGCTTCTAGACATCGCCAACCAATGCCAAGCACTTGGTACTCCTATCTCCGGTGAGAGGCTAAATTGGAAGATTCTTAGATCACTTCCAAAGAGGTTCAAAGCCAAGGTTACCGCCATTGAAGAGAGCAAGGACGTTGATGTCATGAGCATAGATGAGTTGCTAGGATCTCTTCAAACTTTTGAGGCGTGCATGAAACCAAAGGCTAAGAACAAGGGTTTAGCTCTCAAGGTTGTCAAGGAAGCTAGTAGTAGCGATGATGATGAGGAGATGGCATTATTGGTTAGGAAGTTTAGGAAGTTCATGAGGAAAGGTGCCAAGTCAAGTGGCAAGTACTCAAGGGACAAGGAAGTCAAGAAGTCCTTTACTCCACCTCATGAGAGGAGTGGCCATGCTAAGAGCAATAGGAAGGTTCAATGCTTCAAGTGCAAGAAGCTTGGACATTATGCTTCGGATTGTCCTAGTGGTGATTCTAAGAGGGACAAGAAGGGAAAGGCTATGGCGGCTACATGGAGTGAAGATGATGCCTCTAGTGATGAGGAGAGCTCAAGTGATGAGTCTTCTAGTGAAGAAGAGCTAGTAAGCAACTTTGTTGCATTCATGGCTTCTCACTCTACTCTAAAGGATGTTAATCAAGATTCATTGGATAAGGAGATTGATCAAAGTCATCAAGAGTGTTTAAATGATAATCCATCCTACATTGATCTTTTGGCTAAGGTGAAGTTTCTTGAGGAGAAGTTGAAATTAGCCTTGAGTGAGATTGATGAGAAGGAGGACTTGATCAAGATTCAAGTGGATGAGTTTGTTGCTACAACTCGTAGGCTCTTGCGTGAAAAGAATGCTATTGAAAAGAAGCTTTGCGAAGTTAAGGGTATTTTGCTTGAAAAGGATAGGATCATCTCAAATATGAACTTAGAGAGCGCAAGTGTAGCGGTGGTTGAAGAGAAGCTCATAGAAGCATCACTTCCTACTAGTGAAGCTATCATTGAAGAGAAAGCTCCTAAGAAGAGACGTTCCAAGAAGAAGAACAAATTGAAGAATAAGGTACCCCTTGAAACTCCCACTTGTCCTCCACCACCACCGGAAGGTAAAATCTCTCCTTTTGTTCCCATATGTCATTTTTGCAATACCTTAGGCCATATCAAGCCCAAGTGCTATAAATTCATTGAATATTGCAATTTAGAAAATGCATCTAGGAATAGAGAGATTGGACCTAATTCTATGCATGCTAAAGCTTTTGAATATGGAAAGCATGATAATTTGTCAAAGCATGTTAAGAATGTCCGAAAGGTGAAGAATGCATATCCTACAAAGTTTTGACCATGCATGTGTTGCTAACAATGTTGAGAAGAAGAGTATTAATGATATTATTGTGAATCAAGTTGTGGAAGAACTTTACTCTAGGTTCAACATTGTGGTCAAAGAGAATCTTGATGATGTTCGTGTATGTCCACCCACGACAAAATTTGTCAAGGGTGAGTGCTCTTACCATTAGTGTAAGTTGCACATGTGAGTTAGCTTTAAGACTAGTGTCGTTGATAAGAGGCTTAGCTTTTTGCTTTGTATCTTTACAACTTGACATGAACTTAGCTATCTCACTTTGTTTGTTTTGATAGTCAAAATTTGTTGATTAACTTTTGAGAAGTTTTTTTTTTGAATCTATTTGATAACATTATTGTTATGGCTTTTAGAGAAAGTCATTTTTTTGTTTGTTTGAGTTGGATTACATTGTCTTTAGTCTCTTGGAATCGACACACCTATAACTTGTAGTCATGAGGACTTACAAGCCAAGAGGACTCATAAAAAGGGTGAAGGCTTTGTATTTGGTGAAAATAGCTTGCGAAGGTATCTCTATATCATATTGCTTGCTTACTTGATTTTTCATCTATCAACTCACTGTTTGTATCACATTCATGAAGCATGTCATAATTGAGAACTAATGTAGTGTTTATATGGTACTCTTTGACATTTGCTAGTTTAAGATCTTTTGGTGATAAGTGTTCACATTGATCTTATTTCATGAAGTGTGTTGTTATTTGTATGATTGTTGAGTGGCTAATTTTGAATAATGTGAGCTTCATATTCTTTGATAGCTACTCTCTTGAGAAGTAGAGATCTTAAGTAAGTCTCTTTACTTTCTTCTAGATCATGTGCTTTTAAGCCTTTAAATTGGTTTCAAAAATGCACTTTGCTTCTCTTGTATGTTTTGTTAAGTATGTTGAGCTTGATTGATGTTCGCTTTGGATACACCTTGAAGTCCTAAGGACTAGTACATTTAAAAATGACCAATGGTTGGTATCCATTTGCTTCGGCAACATAGAACTCAACGAGCACCCTCATGGAAAGGGCTACACACCTTAGTTGTGAAGCCACCCAATGTTGGAAAGGGCTACGTCATTGTGATGAGTGAAAGCCACCATGAGGTGTATATGTTTATGTTAGAAAAATCAAAGAAGTGTTGAATCGAATCATAAAAAAAAAAATCTTTGATTCAAGCCTTAATAAAAAAATAATAATAATAATAATAAAAGGTTTTTGGAGTATAGTTGAATAATCAAATGAGCTCGGGTTGACAAATAGAAATGGGTTGACGAGCCACATGCACACACACGCTCACATGTTGAAATCTATTTTCTTTATAAGCAAAATTTTGGATGATAACCGGTTTGACCTTTTTATGGAAAGGCCTAAGATGAATAGATGTTGAAATTGTATGCATGCTTGATTATCAAACTACTTCTTTTCATATACTTGAAGCAAAATCTTCACACACTCACTTTTGCTTAATTAGTATTTGTGATACTTTAGCAATTTTTGATGACATATGAGAGTGATTGAAAATCTTGATTTAACTCTCTTAGATATGTGAAGCTTATTTGTAAATCTAATAAAAATTGTTTGTGATGTGATTGTGTGGTGATTTTTGTGAACATTTGTCTATCTTGATTTTAGATGAGGCACTTGTCAAGGGGGAGCATGATATGCTAAATTCTTGTTCTCTTTTATGACATGTTCACATGTTCTTCAAGGTTGTTCATTGTTGGCATTATTCTTACTTTTGATAAATCATGAAGATGCTATGATAAACTCTTATTTGCATGGTGATTTATTAAATATAGTGTTTTTGCCTTTGTATATGTTTATTGGTTTCTTATTTGTTTCTTTGTTTCCTCTCACTTTGTTTTTAGTTTGTTTTGTGTTGCAAGATTATGGGTAAAGCAAAGAAGGTTGGTGGAAATACTTCTTCATCTCTCATTGCCAAGTCCAAACCTACCATGTCTTCCAAAATTTCCAAAGGTAACAAAGTTGATGAATTGGGAATTTTTGGGTGCAAAAAGATAATTCAAGAAAGGGGTATTGACTTGGACTCTTGTATTGGATCATATGTCTATGATGTGCTTAAGAGTAGGAATTGGATTTCATGGGTCAATATGTTAGGAATATCTAATGAGACCATTGTTAGAGAATTTTATAATGCTTACAAATCCGGTTCTACTGTGACTAGTGCTACTCTTAGCTTAAGAAAAGTTGTCTTTAGAGTTTGCCCTAGGAAGGTTAATGAATTTCTTAACTTGTCCGATGACATTGAATCGGAATTCCTTGATGTTGATGTCTTGGAAAACCTTGATTTAATGGGTAAGACTCTATGTGATGATGATGATTTTGTGTGGGGGAAACGTGCTTTTATTAGGCAAGGTGAGCTAACAAAAATTAGTGCATTTTGGCATTTATTTGTATGCTCCAATCTTGTTGTTTCTACTAATGCTTCGGAGCTTAATAGAGACAAGATTAAGATTGTGTATGCCTTGGTTACTAACCAACCTATAAACCTTGGTGAATTGCTTGTGGAGCAAATTCAAAGTGCGGCTTGTACTAGTCGTTTGGACAAGAAATTAGCTTTTCCGGGGTTTATAACTCAATTGTGCTTAGCTAAAGGTGTGAGGAATCTTGATGGTGATGTTATGCTTCCTCCCTTAGAGAAGTTGAGTGAGAAACGTATGGCAACCATGTCGTACAAGGACAAGGGAAAGTCTAATGATGTACTTAGGCTTTTTGGTGATTCTCTTGATTCTAACCATGTCCCTAACTCACCCGCTCTTCCTAGTTGGGCTTTAAAATTGAGGAAAGAGGTTGAAGAATCTCATAGGTTGATTGAGGCGTCACAAAGGAAGATTGAAGACCTTAGTGCAAAGCTTGTTGCTCAAGATGAAGGATCAAAGAGTTGGAAGGAAAATCAACTCCAACAAGGCAATATGTGAGATCCGCACACCGTTCTTCTTTCCTTGGTGGCACAAGTGGCTAGAGAGCTTCATGAGGTATAATTTCTTACTCTTTCCCTTTGGCTTCATATCATGTCAAAAAGGGAGAGAAATATGAGAAACACATGGGAGATATCTAGCTTACTTAGTCTTATGTTAGTTGTTTTATATTTTTGTATATTTCGTATCTAGCTTGAACTATGGCATGTAATATTTTTGTTGAATCTTGGCTTAGAATATATTGATGGATAGTATGTATTAAGGGGGAGCATACTTGATCCATTTGAACTTATATGTTATTATTTTCTTGCCTAAGATTGGATATTGCCATACTTGTTGTCTCTTGAATATTCTTGTGCTTTCAAGTTCTTTTTTAGGTGATATCAAGAGAAGACCAAGATGAAGTTCAAGACTTGATTTATAATTTGTGTCTATATGTGTAACTCATTGTACTCATTGTGACCAAATTTTCTTTGTAATTGTTTTAGTGTTTGTTTAGGGGTTTTGTCATGGAATTTGCCAAAGGGGGAGATTGTTAGGTTGATAATTAGTGTTGGCATTAATTCCATATCAAAACGTGTTTTACTTGTAATGTTTAGTGGTTAGTAAATGAAGGATTTCAAAGACGAAGGACGTCTCAACCATTATTCGTTCAAGTTGCCGGCTTTTAAGAGTTTCGGGCATTATCGGTCTACAAAGGTATTCTAAGTCCTCTTATCTCTTACAAGGCTAGGCACACACTCACACATATCATTCTTGTGTGTTCCTTCATGATTTTATTTCATTTACATTTCACTTTCACACACTTAGCAAAATATGGTCATGCATTCACATTTAGTTAATAAACTTTGTGTTTTGCATTTTCTAGGACTATGTCCGGAAACTAGCATATGTGTGTGTATTTGTGTTTGTATGTTTCCGTATTTTGTGTTTAGGACTTGAACATGTTCTTATTCAATGCCTTATTGAGTTTCGGTCGTTTCGGTTACTCATTCATAAGGTTTCGAGTCCAAACGTGTTGACTATGCCACTTTACATTCTCTTACGTTGTGTTGACTTCATCGATGATTTCCGAGATGATTTCTCAACCGTTTTTCAAAGTTGTATAGTCGTTTTCGTGCGTGAGAGAGTCACGGTTTGTAATCCAAAAACGGATTCGAATTCGGAGTTCGGACGCTCAAGATACAGGCCGATGAACCGAGGGAGCGCGCGAGAGGACAGCCCAGGCCGTGGGCCACAAGGGCTGGCCGTGGTTGAGGCCGTGGGCCCCACGGCCTGGAGCACCCTCTGCTCCCATGTGGGCCACGCGCCCCCCACGGCCAGGGGGTGACATGGCAACACATCATTGGCCGGTTCCCTCCTTCTCTCTCCTCCTATTTCTTCCCTCTCTCTCTCCATTTGAATTTTCAAGAAGAAAAATTCTGATTTCCCGTCAGCCCTCTCCTCTGAAATTTCTGATTTTCGAAACACCATATCTTCCTCATCCGGAGTCGGATTTGAGTGATTAAAGTTGGAGAGTGTTTGTATTTGAGTCCTCTAACATCTCCAAGTGGTTTGGTGGCTGTTTGATCGTGATTTCCAGTGGTTGATCACTGAATTCTGAACTAGCTTCAAAATCCGAGGTAATGGTCTCATCTTAGGGATTTCTTGTTATTTGACCTTCCAAATGCTTGGGGTTTCTTCTTCTATATCTATGTTATTGTTTTATAAAAGCTATTTGAAAAGGTAGCTTGATTATCATTCTAATTGAAACTCAATTTGTGGACTTATGTTGACTAGATTTTATGATTCTAGGTTTTACATTTGTTTGTGAGTTGTATTGTGATTAGAATGGCATCTTAGGTTGTTTGATACTTAATTGAATTGATTTTGTGTTAAAATGACTTTGAGATTTTATTTGATCCTTTGATTAGTGAAATCTAGGATTTGTGTATTTTTATGTGATTTAGAGAATATAGGTTTTGATTGATGTAAATCTCAAAACCTTGCTCTATATTTTTGTCTAGTATATTGATTGATTTTAATCTCATATATCTAGCTTTTGATTGTATATTGATAGCATCTTGAATTTGTACTTAATGAACATTTTGTGATTCAAGTGTTATATGTGTGAATGAGACTTTGAGTATATGTGTTAGGTGTTTCACATGCTTAGGTTTCTATTCATGTATTTTTGCATCTAGACTTGATTAATTGTGATATCACATGTTTAGGTCTATTTGTGCCATAGGATGTATTGATCACATGTTCTATGTTGATTTGATTGTTTGCATCATTTGCATTCACATGATCACACTAGGAAGTCCTTGTAAAAGGCAAGAAGTCTTGGCTAGAGTCGGGGTGACTTGGATAGCCAAGCAAGAAGACTTCCCTAGAGTCGGGATGACTCGGATAGGTAAGCAAGGAGTCATGGCTAGAGTCGAGAGGACTTGGATAGTCATGCATGGGAGGCTTCCTAGAGGCAAGAGTGCCTTGGATAGGGAGTTGGCTAATATATTGGTAGGCCTAGGCGTATGGTTAGACATAGAGTCCGATAGAGCGAGGTACACGGGAGGTGTATGCACTCTTGAGGAATTTCTAATCTACCATCGATGTTGGTTGAGTGTGTTGTCCAATATATGGTGGTTCCGCATCATTGAGGGATTTCATACTTTCCAATAGGGTTGGGTAGGCTTAGACTTCACTAGGTTGGGTGAGCTAAAGATTGGTCACTTTGTGAATGTTCTATGTTTACTTTCCAATAATATAGTACCCAATGGTTGTAGTTCAACCCGTGGATGTTTCCTCCTTGGAGGTTTTACCACATTAAAAAATCCCTTGTGTTAATTCTTTCTATCTCTTCTCTTATATTTTAATTGTATATTTTATTGTCTTGATTCATAATATTCACTTGTGATGTATTGTGAACCAAGTCTTTGTATAGTGTGATTAGTGTATTCATTCTATAGATCAATTTGTATCTTTGATTCTTTTGTATATTGTAATATTTGTTTAGTGACATTTTGTTCACTCTTGTAACACATTGAACATCTTATGAAATACAAGCTTATTTTGTTGTTATGTTTATTTGATATTTTACCTCACATGACTTGTTGATATACTTAGACATTTCTCTTATGATTGTGTCATCGTATTGTCTATGTATGTCTACCTTGGCTTATTGTGTTGTGTGTAAAGCTACCTTGAGGGACAAACGAATGTTTGTTCAAGGGTTTGAAAAAAGGTGTAAAAACCTATTCACCCCCCCCCCCCCCCCCCCCCCCTCCTCTTCTAGGTATGCTTTAAGCAATTTAACTTCGTTTGTGTACATTCAAGAACCTACGAAGGTGAGAAAAAGATGAGAAACAGGTTTAGCAATTGATGACATGAAATGTTAGTGATACGGAAAAATATTACAGGAAAGATAACCCACCGACTTCATTTTCCACCACTCGAGTCGAACTAGAATTGACCCACCACCTCTCACAGCATCCAGACACAGTTTGTCATGGACGAAGGACATGACATCAATGTCCAATTTATCAATCCAAGAATCCGGATTTATTCTACCACTCTTTCGTACCCCCGAGGTCTTTGGTTGCAAGGTTGCCTTGATCGTCTTCCATTTTGTAGCAAGGTTAAGCTGTTTAAAAGATTGGTGTTACTTTGTCGGAGACAGGGATGTGTTATACTCATTAAATGATTGTTGGATACGCACTTACTCGGATATACTTACATAGAATGAACAGTCAACCATTGTGATGTCCTGCGCATACTCGGCATATCTGGACGAACGCCGCCTCCATAGAACATCCATAAAGTTGTCGACATGCTGATAGAGAATTTTGGTTTTTATTAAAAAGGATTGTTTAAGGTGTTCGGCCAAAACATAAAGGGATAAATAGCATAGACAATAAATAGCATGTACAAAAACAGTTATAATTACCAAGTTGGAGAACGGCACCGATTTGCACTTCATTTTGAGAAAATGTTGCCGAGTAAATCACTCTTCTTGACCCACGTAAAGATTGTGGTAGAACACAAAACGTATTAGATGCAAGTAAAAAAGATAGATAATAAGAGGATGAAGAGGTTACAAAAATAAAAGTTTAAATTAACGAAATATTATTGCCGGTGGTTTTCAGGAAAGCGGCATATTGATTGTCGACTAAATCGACATCATCACTAATATCAAGGAGATTTCCCGTTTTTCCTCACTTTTGCTTTTTCTTTGTCTCGGGATCGATCCAACGTCTGTTTAGAAATTTGGATCTCTTCCGCTTCCTCGCGATTTCTAAATCCCTTTATGGGCAGTTGTCTGGCCTTTTTTCCAACAGAATTATACTTTGTTGCACTGTCAGGACCTTCAAGTTGGGAACCGAAGATCTGTAAGGTTCAAGATCGATCGTACGTTTGCAGACTATAGTGGACCCCGTACGAGCCTATGACACAACTAATGCAATTAAAAGCATTGCTATATGATCAAAGAAACTCGAAGAGTGACTAAACCGTAACTTGTATGTACCCATTTGGATAACGCGGAAGAGGTAATAAGAAAGCAAAAAATAATAAATGGGTAACACGGAATAGATATTAAGAAAGCCAAATAATATTGAAAATAAATATAGTGTGTGTGTATAAAACAACCTAGAGGGGGGTGAATGGGTTGTTAATCGATTATTACCAATTTTTCGATTAGTCAAAGTTAACATATGAAAACCCAAACACACAACAAAATAAATCAAGTGTAAAGTGCGGAAATTAAAGAACACTTGATTTTTACGTGGATACCTTCAACAAGGAAAAACCACGGGCTAATATGTACGTCACACACGATCCTCGAATCCACTACTTGTAATGGTGTTTACAACCTAGGTTGATCATGTCAACCCTACACGATTACTAACCCACCACTACTACCCGCAAGCCTTTAGTAGTGAATCTAGACCAACCCTAGACAACCTCTATATGAAGAAAAGGTTACACTCTCAAGTGAACACCTCCTAATCTACCCGCAGGCCTTTTACAGAGGAGCTAGTACAATGCTTGTGCAACTTCACCTAGAAGCCACAAGACTTTGACTCTTGAAGAGAATTAAAAGGTCTAAGTGAATATGGCAATTATGCTCAACACAAAATATGCTAGACAAACATATAATACTTAACTAGATGTTATAATGCAAATCAACACTCTAGCTATCAACAATGTCAATATGTCTATACATGTGAACTCAATTAGATGCAAAGAGATTCTAGCAACTTAATTGTCAACAAACAAAGCCAGCTCAACACAAGTTGTCAATAAACATGGCAAGGACAATAATTATGCAACAAACAAATGCAATCAATGAGTCCTAATCAACAATGTCTAAATGAAAAACATAAAGACTTAGCTAGAGGGCAAAATGGTCCTAAATGCTAGCTATCAACAAACAACTCATCTCAACCAATAAACAAAGTCTCAAACATTGTTAGAAACAACATTGAGCAAGGAGACATGCATTTAATTAACAAATAAATGCTAAACCTAGGCAAACATGTCATAAGAATGAAACAAGAGGTTCTAGGACATGTAGAAATTACCTAGTCAAGAAAGACAACAAAACCCATGCTTGAATGATACTAGGAAGATGCTAGATGCTCATGGGAAAGTGTTTGGTTCAGTAAAGATGAGTTCTTGGGAGCTTCTCTCTCTAGGATATGAGTTTCTCTCACTTGGTTCAGTTTTTAAGCTCTCAAAAACGAGCTAGGAAGAAGATGGTACTTATATAGGAGCCTTAGATGAAGTGGTGTCGTTTTGATAAAAAAAACAGCCCAAAACCTATCATTTGAGATGGTCCGGCACTGGTTGAGTAGCACACGACTAGCGCAAAATCACTGTCCAATTTGCGTTGCTGAGCTGCGCATGACGACCAGCGCTAGACTAGCGCTCAGCTTCTGCTAGAGATTCAAGCACCCCAAACCATGATCAAACGACATCAAAACCTTTCGTATGATATATTTTTTGAAAGGTATGGAAGTATACTTTCTACTCCAATTTATGGAATGACATTTTGATGTCTATAGAAAAAGTTATGGTCATAAGAGTGACTGAAGGTCATATTCAAATGACAGTTGTGATGCCCTGTTTTAGTGGTCACTTTGGAGATTTCAAAACCAATCAAAACGGTCATGAAATATTATGAATAATATACCGTTGGAAAGGTATGGGTGTCTAGTTTATCAAAAATTTTCAAAACTCAATTTCAATCTTTGTATAAAAAGTTATGGTCACAAAACCATACAAAGGTCAGTTTTGAAAAACATTTAAACCATTAAAAAACTAATCTTTTGAAACTAGACACTTCACTCCAATTAACCAAACTGAATCTAACACTTATCCGAGAGAAGAATGAGACCTTCTCAAATGATCAACCATCGTGCTAAGACATGCACACCATCGTGCAAGCGCGAACGTTTCTGATCACACAAACGGAAACGAATTACACCACAGTTAAGACTAACAAACATGAAGTGCACGTGTGGGTAGTGAATGCATCATAATGCCTAACATGTCGTGGCATTGTCATTAAACAAGATGCAATCATTTAAACATGCATGAAGAATGGATAACATCATGAATAATCACTAAGCATGTGACACACAAAAGCTATGCAATATATGAAAATGCATAAGTGTGATGATAAAGCATATAAGCACACAATTAAGAGAAACACAAATGCAATCATATAAATGCAATGAAAGTGTGTGTGTGCTAAATGACATAGATGCACGAATCAATGAAACACACATGCATGGTAACAAATGCACGATAGAAAAAGATGCATGCAAGTGTATGTGTGCACTTAATCTCTTTAAGAATCAAGGTAAAGTGATATACCTTTTAAAGCTCTTGATCTTGAAGTCACCGAGATGCTTGGAAGCTTGCCTTGATAATCATCAAGATGACCTAAGCTACCCATTACACACTCATCCCTAATGTAGTATGTCATGAAATAAACCAATCATAAAATAAAGGTCCTTACAAATATTGTACTATGTAGGGACTTGGATCAGAATATGTGTATGTAAGGTTTATGATTTGTATTGGCTTAATTCCATTGCAAAACACTCTATGATTGTATTAGTTGTTGCTTAGGACATTATTTGAAGAAAGGAAGCTCAAAGAGTGAAGAGCAACATCTCGTGCAAAAGTCGTCTTCAAGAGGTGAAAATCGTCAAAGGTAAAACTTGACTTCCACCCTCTTGCAAGGCGTTAGCGCACACACACACAATTCATACATGTGTGTCCCTGCATCGTGGTTCAAACATTTGGTATAACACATTCACACACTTCATAGCATGCTCATGCATTGATCTTGTATTGACAAACTTTGTGAAATTGCATGCTTTATGACTATCTCTTTGATATGGCATGTTTATGTGAATATGTGTTTATTTGTTTACATATTTTGTGTTTAGGACTTGAACATGTTTTTCATTTAATGCCTTATTGAGTTCCGGTCGTTTCGGTTACTCATACATAAGGTTTCGAGTCCAAACAAGTTGACTATGCTACTCTTCGTTCTCATTTGTTGTGTTGTCTTCATCGTCGGATTCCGAGATGATATCTCAACCATTTTTCAAAGTTGAGTAGTCGTAGTCGTGCGTGAGGGAGTCACGGTTCGTAATCCGAAAACGGATTCGAAATCGGAGGTCGGATGCTCAAGATATGGGGCAACGAACCGAGGGAGCGCGCGAGAGGAGTGTGAATCACGTGTGGCCACTTGGCCAGCCCGTGTGGGAGGCCGTGGGCCCCACGGGCAAGGGAGCCCTCTGCTCCCGTGGGCCCCACGCGCCCCCCACGGGGTGCTGACGTGGCAGCACGTGATTCGCTCGTAAATTCTTTCCTTTCCCTCCTTTTAAGCCAACCTCCTTCCCTCCACACTTGTGCAATTAATTTTTGAAGAACACTTCATTTCCCGCATCAGTTTTTCAACAATTTTTGCTTACTTGTTTTGATCATATCTCTCTCATACGAACTCGAAATCATTCGATTCAAAAACCAAAATTGTTGGTCTCGAAGAGAGCTACAAACCCCAAGCATTTCCAGAGGCATTTGACTTCGGCATTTTTCTCAGCTGGTCCATTTCCAGTCCGTGGTCAGTGTATGATTTTCAACTTCTTCTTTTTCAATTTCATCTTTGATCATCTATTGATTCTTTCCATTTGATTGATGAAATTTGTTGAGAAGTATGTTAGATCACATGCTAGGGTTATTTGATCATTTGTTAATTGAGATTTAGCTTTGTGATTAGTCTTGAACATTTATGTGCTAAACTTGATTTATCATGAAATTGATTCTAGAAAATATATGTGTGATGTGCTTCATGTTATTTTCTATGTTTTATTTCATGATCTAAGAACTAGGTTTTTAGTGTGCTAAATTGAATATTGATACCTTTGTTCTTATTGATTTGCATGTCTTGATTTCTAGATAACTTTTGTGATTGTGTGTTGAAATCATATTCTAGACTATCATTGAACATGTACATTTTGCTTGATTGATCATCTAGCTTAATTTGATTGTGCTTGCATCATTTGCATCACTTTAGATCATAGCCTTGCATTAGGTTGAAGTCTCTTGCAAAGTGAGTGAAGCTTTGTCTTGAGCAAGGAGTCTTGGCTAGGAAAGTGTTCCGGATAGCCAAGCAAAAAGTCTTGATTAGAGTCGGGAGGACTCGGATAGTCAAGCAAGAAATCTTCCTAGAGACGTGAGCGTCTTGGATAGGAAGTTGCTTTCTAGAGGTGTAGGACACATCTCGGATAGGAAGTAGGCTTGGTAGTTCACTTGCCCGAGGGTAGATTAGGAGGTGATAGCTTGAGCGGATATCATGTGTTGATAGCTTGAGTGTGTAAGTCCTTTTCGTATAGTGGATTGCTTTGCCGGTGGTTGTGGTATCAACCCGTGGATGTTTCCTCTTTGAGGTTTTACCACGTAAAAAATACTTGTGTTCTTTTTTTGTTTTTACTTTTCTTTATCTTCCATATATTACATTGTTTGCACATCTTGTAAATTGATTAACTCTTGTCTTAGTGAAATCAATTCATTTGCTAAATCTTATCAAGTGTGCATTTTGCTTTGTAATTTTCCGCACTATTTTTAATTGGAAGTATTTGGAGCCTATACCTATTCACCCCCCCTCTAGGTATATTTACACTATATTGCTTAAGGGAATTTCAGTGTACCTCAACTACAACTTCAAATTCATCGACTTTGGGAGCATGTTCATCCAGTTTTGGGGTCTCAGAGTCCTTATTATCAACTTCCTCATGTTTGTCTTTTTTGTCGGTATGGTCAGAGACAGTCACATGCACATTGTACCGATTTTGTTCAGATTCATTGACTTTGGGAGGATGTCCATCCGGTTTTACGCCCTTAGAGTCCTTATTATCATTTGCCTTAGTTTTGTCTTTTTTGTTGGCAGAGTCGGAGGCATTCCCATGCACATTGTACAAATTGTCGTGCATTGCCTTCTCCAGATAAGCAGGCATCAACTTCGGAAGAATGTCATTCAGTGCCTGAGGGAGGACTTTAGGGAGCACATCATTAAGTGCCTGAAGAAGCACCTTGGGTAGAACGTCATACAGCACCTTTTTTATCACCTCAGAAGTATTTTTTTCCGTTACCTCATTAGGCAACACATCCTTCACTGCTGCCTGGGGAAGCACCCTAGGAATAACGTCAAACAAGACCTTTGTTATCATCCCACACATACTTTTATATGTAACCTCCTTTGGGTCAGGGTCATCCATACCGGTTGGATTGGGTGTAGTCTTAGGAGATTCGTTGTTGGCAAACAATGTCCTCTGAACCGAAGGTGGACACGATTTGTGATGGGAATCGATTTGTTCCTTTTTGTTTTTGGTTTCCTGGTTGTCCAAATCCGGAATACCACCAGGCAATTCACACCCTACTTCATCATCAGTAATAGATTTAGTTCGATACGGCTGGATAGGGCATCCCCTATGAACAAAACTGTCACAAACGAAGTTCATGTCGATTGATTTGAAGTAGGTTTGTTGTATTTCAACTGGAGTAGGTTTCAAGTCCACTGTTACCAACTACACATATCAGAGGTTTACTGTTAATGTTAAAGTGAGATAAAAATCTAACATGACAATTAAAGGTTGCAAGTGACGGGTATATATATATACACACATACATTACATTTGTCAAAAAAAAAATTCATCGAACCCAGTCAAAGTGTTCAAAAACTCCCAGTTTTTGAACCGAGGATAACTCCAACCGCGGCGAATGCCAATTATGCCGGTCAGAAAAGGAAATCTTTCAAGGGCTCAAACCTATTAACGTTTTCATTAAGTAGCGTTATAAACATGTGTTAGGAAATGGATCCAGTGAATCGGTATTTAAGCCATAGTGGTCGGTGTACATACCTGAAAATAGAGAAGAAACCAAGGTTGTAAGTGATGGTAGCTTTCGGTTCGAGTTTGCTTTCAGTCTTTTTTATTCCTCTTTTTTTTTTTTTTTTTTTTTTTTTTTTTTTACATTTCCTTTGGAAGGACCTGCGTTCTGTGATTCTTGTTTACCTTCACCTTTAACACCTGATTCGATTGTTTTGGAGTATGAATCATTCTTGTCTGTTTCGTTTGATGGTTTGAGATTCTTAACGTTTTTGTGTATAGCATTTTTAATCTGGTGCAAAGTATAACTATACACGTATGAACCCTATGGAAAACCTTTGAAAGCTACGTCATCATTCACTAATGCAAACATCCATAGCGGTACACATTCACGTGTGTCAATAGTGCATAAGATATAGCCTATGACCAACAGATTTGCCATCTTCAGGCCATCTTCACCTTGATCGTCGGTCAGACGTTTAAAAGTTTCGAACAAAGAATCGTACGTAGGTTGGTTCTACAAATTTCTTGCGTATAGGCTGTTTTCCGTTGGAGAATACTTCACCCTTATTAATCCTTCTGGCAATTTACCCATTTTTAGCTCAGAACATAGGCAAAACTCAACTTGACCAAAACAATGTTGTTGCCTACCCAGCCCAAACCACATTTCGTCATCTCGAGGTGGTGATGCATTATCAGACCTACTGGTATATTCGATCTGTCTTTTGAGAATAGAATGCAAAACCTTTCCATGTATAGTGACGAGCAAATGCAGACCAAAGTAGTGACCGAAAGGTCCTTGCTTAAACCTCTCTAAAACGTGTGATCTGTCTAATACTTCCTCAATGTCACTAAGAATGTTACAATGCTACCGACTTCTCAAGTTTATCCTTGCATTGATCCATCCCTCGTGATCCAAATATAAGAAGGTTCTCGCGTTTGGGTCCAAAGCCATCTAAAAATATAAGGGGAATATATATGAAATAATGGCAGGTCAAGTAAAACCATAGGCAATTCATGGAATCGAAAGTCATGGAAAGTCATATAAACATCTTGGAATCGAAAGCATCATGGAATGTTAGCCTTCGTCATCGTATCATGGAAAGAAAGTCATGGGTCATGTAAACATCATTGAATGTCATGGCAACGTCATGAAAAATCATGTTAACATCATAAAATGTCATGGCAACGTCATGGAATGTCATGGCAAGCATCATGAATGCATCATGGAATGCTAATCTTGGTCATGGCATCTTGTTTGGAAACATCATGGAAAGCTTCATGTAAAGTCATGGGGGATATGGCAATATCATGGAAAGCTTTATGTAAAGTCATGGGGACATGGCAACATCATGGAATGTAAAGTCATAGGGGATATGGCAACATCATGGAAAGCTTCATGTAAAGTCATTGGGATATGCCAACATCATGGAAAGCTTCATGTAAAGTCATGGGGATATAACAACATCATGGAAAGTCGAAATCATCATGAGCACATCATGGAAAGTCGAAGCAACATGGAGGACGAAAGTCATATGGGATGGAAAGGCTACATGGAGGAGGAAAACCATGGGGCACATCATCGAATGCATCATCAGCACATCAGGGGAAATCAGGCCAGAATATTGGATGCCAAAATGCTTCTTGGAAAATGAGGGTTTTTTTTATGAACCATCGAAATCATGGAGACCGAGTCTTGGGTCCTAAACAACTCTTGGGAAAATCATGGTAAAAATCAAGACCCAAATCCGCAATTAATTCAAGATTAAATCCAAATTTCAAGTAATTTCAGATTTCCAAACAAACCCTAATATCAAATCATATGTAATTAGGGATCGTGTCGATTAAGGGATAGAGGATATCAAATTAAAGGAAATTATTAGGGATCGTGCCGATTAAGAACACACCTAATCCGATCCTACCTCGTCTCCACACACGGTAGTCGTCGGGGTATTTGGTGGTCACCTGCGGTCGTCGTTCTTGTCTGGTCACCTGTTGTCGTCGTTCTTCACTATGGCTTTCTCACATTTCAAGCTTTTGTTACTCAAACGGTGGCTTTCCGTTTCAGTTTTGTCTTTTGAAGCGAGATTCTATAACAAGGGTAATTTAGTCTTTTAGGAGAACAATTAGCTGTCAGGTCAGAACAATTGAATAGGGGTGAAATTGTAAGATCAGGTATTTAAATACAATAAAGTGGTCAGAATTGGTTTTTAAATAACTTGTGGCTATATGTGGTTTTGGCATCTTAACAGTGGCTATATTTGAAAACCCCTATATATATATATATATATATATATATATATATAATATGTATCCCAACTAATGATTCTCACTTCAATTATACCCCGTTTGGAAGAGCTTCTTCAAGTAGATCTTTTAAAGTAAACCTTTTAATGAGAAGATGTTGGTCGTTTGGTTGTTAATTAGAAAATGTTTTTTTTAAATGGTAGGATTACCAAAATATTCAAAAAATTATTTTAAATAATAGAGTTATATTAGACATTTTAGTGTTATTAAAAAGACTCAAAAAGATCTACTTGGAAAAGCCTAAAATTTGAGATTCTCTAAATAGATGCAAAACAACTTTTTTAATTATCCAAAAGCTCTACTGAGTGACAACCAAACGATATCAAAAAATTTGTAAAGAGCTTTTTTACCAATAGACAAGCTCTTCCAAATAGACATTAAATATAACAACAAGCTGAACAAGATCCACTACCAAAAGATACAATATATATTGACAGGTCCTGATTTAAATTGCATTTATATTTAAGAACCGCCCTGAAAATAATCAAATTGTTTTTCCACATTGATAAATACGAAAATCATACCACTTATCTAAAAGAAAGTGAATGTGCATCTGCTTGTCTTGCTGGCTTTATTCAGAATAAATTATTGACAGAATTTTATTGGTAATGTTGCAATTTAATTAATTAAGTTGTTTTTCTTTTTTTTAGTCCAGTTCACATGCATCAGGATTTCACTACACAAAAAACAAAAAATAAACACAGAAACAAAGTAAGACATTCTGTTTAAAGTTTGCATTAATTTAATCCCAACGATGCATCATCATTAATATTTTTATTATTTTGTCAACCAAGTTTAGTATATTAGATTAAAACTATGTAACATTTTTCAATTACATATTAAATTAGTGAAACCGCGTGACAGTTTTCAAATTAAGATTAATGGGTTTGACTAAGTTGATGTTACCAGCAATGTTACTGGACAATTTTGTGAGAGGGAATTGAGTTTATTTTTGTCTTAATTTTAAATCCTTAATTTTTATAAACCCTTTGATTGAAATCTAAAGATCGGAAACTGTCCAGCAACATTGCTAACAATAGCAACTTAACTAAACCCTTATAGCTCCTTTTTTCTACCTAGTAACATTGTTGGTAACAACAACTTAGCCAAACCCAGAGATGTAATATTTTGTTTCTAATGAAAGATTTGGTCAAATAATATTCCCACAACTAAGACAAAATACACTATTCTATTAACGATAATAACATGGAGATTCAAACAAAATTTTAGAGGATTAATTAAATGATTGAGTTGGTACATTAATTAGCAGACATTGTCGTTATATGTTTACCAAGTCTTTTCTATTTTCACCATCTACTAGCACATTGGTAACTTTTAATATGATTAAATATTATATATATATATATATATATATATATATATATATATGCCTTCAAAAAAGAGGGGTGCTATTGACAACCTCATAATTAAACTATTTATATCCCACTTTTTAAAATTTTGATTTAATTATATAAAATTAAGAGAGCTTCTTTTGACAATCCAATTTTTTCTTTTTACACTTCTTTTCTAAAAACACTCATTTCTCAAAATTTAAATTTCAAAAAATTCTAAAGACACTTCATTTTGTTACAAGATTATCATTTTTATCTTTTTTGAATTAAATTATTAAAAAAAGAAATTATCTCTCCAAAATCATTAAATTAATTATTACAAATACTCTCTCCTAAAATTTTAATTACCATATTAAACTCTCTCCTCCAATACATATAACTAAATTTCTATCTCCATTATTTCTTAAGCAAGATTAACAGTTAAGAAAAAAAAAAAAAAATTACTAATAAGTTTGATTTTTAGGAACCATATGTACGTATATATTAAAAATAAAAATAAAAAGTACCTTGATTTTTTTATATTAAAAAAAAAAAACAAAATATGAAAATGATTTTTATTACTCTTGTAGGTATGTGATTGTCTAGTGAACTTTAATTCTTTCATTAGTTTTAGAAATTCTGAGTTTAATCAAATCTAGTTGAAACAATTCAAGCTTTCATATATCTTTTTTTTTTTTTTTTTTTTAATGACTTTTTTTTTTCTTTAACTATTAGTCAGAGATTGATCGAGAAAGTATGAAAAAATATTTTTTTTTTTTTTGACAAATGGAGGGAGATTAATTAGGAGAGAGTGTTTAAAATGGTAATAACAGATTTAGGAGGGAGAGTTTAATACGTAATATTTAATCTAACGATTTAGGAGAGAGAATTTTTTTTTTTTAATAATTTAATTAGTTTGGAATGTCTTTAATTTTTTTTTTTTTTTTGTCTTGTTTAGTAATTTTAATTTAGGTTAAAATTTTCATTAATAAAATAAAATAAACTAAAATTGAAGTGTGAATAGATAATTTGTGGATTGTAAAAAAAAGCTCTCTAAAATTAAATGGTTTTATTAATTTTTTTGATTTATTTCCAGGATTACCCTTTTACATATTTTTCAAACTTAATACACCCCATATCTTTTTCAATAAAGTAAAAATAAAAATACAGTCCATCTCTAGTCTTTATATACAGTTTTTCACATCCATTCACATGACTTGTTTTTTCTCCTTATTTCATGGTGAAAACAATCCTTATTAGATGCGATATTTTTTTTTTCGTGGTCAATTGGATTGATGGTGGTAGATTGTGAGTGTGATATTGATCGTATGATGATTTTCTTGAGCTATTGAGTTAGGGTTTTGGTACGGTTTCATTTCATCAGATATTAGGTTTTCTTGGTGCGATTTTGTTGGGTTTTTTTTTTTTTTTTTTTTTTTTTGTAGTAAATATCATTAAACTAACTTTGGAAGATCTGAAATAAAATCTACAAAAGAATTGATACAAATCTTAGAATGCCTGGAAGATCTAAAAGAAAATAAACCAGAGAGAAAAAAAAATAGCAAACATGGATCTGGAATTTGAAAAGAAAAAACAAACAAACATATGTGAAACAATAAAATTAATAAATACTAAACATGAGAAATATGAGATCGAGATCTGAAAGAAAATATAAACAAAAATAGTAAATATGCAGTATTTGAAATAATATATGTCATCAGGGTTTTGAAATAACGAAAGTGGGGTTTTATTAGTTTTACTTTGTACATTATTTTTTTAATACAAATTGCATATCTCTTTAAGTAATTTGATAAAGGGAAAAAAATAATACTAAATAATTTAAAAAGTGGAGTATAAATACTTCAGCAGTGGGTGTGCCAATAACACCACTCTAAAAATAAATAAAAATTAAGAGATTAAAAATTTGGACTATATAATAAGATTGGTATGTCCTTCACATTCACATCAATGAGGTTGTAGATTCGAATAACATCTTTACGCCTTAGTCTCAAATCGTAATACAAAAATAATAATAATAATAACCAAATGTATATTTATTCGTTTAGGGTTAGGCTTTATTAACTTAATTTTTTGACTTCAATATCTCAACCACACATTTGCTCATGTGCTATTTAATCCAATGGCTGAGAAATTGAAGTCAAAAAATGAGTCAAGAATTTGAGTTGATATAGCTTGACCCATATATATATATATATATACATATATATATATGAAATAGTTACATATGCATGTGCATGAAATATCACTCTTTTTTAAGGGCATATATATATATATATATATATATATATATATATATATATTTGATAAGGTTGTTGGGGATCGGAATCAACCCCATTCCAACATTTTATTAAAGAAAAAAGAAAGAGAACAAAAAAGAACAAAAAACAAAAGAAGAAAACAGATCAACAGAATCTAAAAGAAGGTCTGCTACAAAAATCATTGAAAATAAAAGGGTTGCAAAAATTCGGAGTGGTCCACCACCATGTAGGAGAGACGATACCAAGGCTCCTAGATGTTAAACTATCTGTAACTTGGTTACCTTCATGATAAATATGAGTGACAACAAAGTCCATTTGAGAGATTAAGCTCAAACACCTATCCCAAGTGGGGCGCCAACGCCAATTAACCTTACGAGACCTAGAACGAAGGATATCCACTACAAAAGTCGAATCGCTCTCCAACCATAACCGACGCCAACCAAAAGTCCAAGCATAATCAATAGCATGTACAGCGGTGGCCAATTTAGCCTAAAAAACAAAGCAGACACCAAGAGGAATAGCAAAACAACCTTTAACGAAACCCTTGCAAGTGCGAAAAACCCCTGCATAACCAACAAGACTAGGGCTACCAAAAGCAGCCCCATCCGTGTTAACCTTAAGACAGCCCGGCGGGGGAGGGCGCCAATTAACCTCTAAAATGCGAGGAGTCTTGGAAGGACGACCAAAGACATGAAGCCATTGAAGAATCTGAAGCTCATCCACTGAATTCTTCATAGTGCCAGACTAAAGGGAGTTTACCTCACGAACAGAACGCCAAATCAAGGAAAGAGCATCAGTAAAAACAGGCTTGCTACCCTTAAAGGTAACTTGGTTTCGGAGGAACCACACCACCCAGAAAACCGTGATGATAAAAACCCGCCAAAGAGCTTTCAATTGAGTGCTAAAGACAACCCTTATTGCCTCCTGCCAAAGGTCCAAACAAGTACCGTCCAACTTAAGCTTGTGGCCAAAAATAGAGGATACAACATCCCACAACCCACGAACAAAAGGACAGTCAAGAAACAGATGCCTTAAGTCTTCCTCTACAGCACAACAAAACCGACAACAAGATGGAGAAATATAACCTCTGGCATACAACGCAATATCCGTAGGAATCTTACCATGAAACAAGTGCCAAATGAGGACAGAGTGAGAAGAAGGAATAAAAGATGCTCAAATCTGCTTACCCTAGAAAACATAACTCTTAACCTTAGAAAGAGAATCATAAGCAGATTTACAAGAAATAACACCATCCAAGGAATAGGTCCAAACTAACGAGTCTGGGTCAGTACTTACCACCACCTTCTCTATCTCAGAAGCAACATCCGGGTGAGAAGCTTGAAAAGAAGTAGGAATATCCCAACCCGTAGTATTTGAGTAAATATCACCCACAACAGAATCCAGCGGAGGTTGTAACGAAGACCTATCCTCAACCATGTCAATCAACGGATCTCCCAACCGGTTATCTGTCCAAAAACGAACCTTAGAGTGACAACCAACCAACCTCCTAGACTCAATCATTAGGGGAGTATAATGCAATTTTAAACCTGGCCAAACAGAAGAAACTACATACCACGTTCTAGGTCTGTGATCCTAGGTGAAAAACCGAGCCCGAAGATATGTGAATACGAAGGACTCCTCAGTTAACATCCTCCAAGTGAACTTCTTAAGCATGGCCTTGTTAAGAATACCAAGGTCTTTAACACCAAGACCACCACCATCCTTAGGCCTGCAGTAAGATTTCCAAGCAACTTAGACAGATTTACGACCATCAATCGAACTAGTCCAAAAAAAATTCTAATTAGCAGCATTTAAATATTTCAAAAGAGATGAAAGCCAACGATAAACTTGTAATGAATGTAGGAAGGAACCCGTAATCATTAAATTAATAAGACATAACTTACCTGCCATTGAAATAGAGAAACCTTTCCACGATTCCAATTTACTTTTAATTTTATTAGCACATGGGATCAGCCATTGACATTTAGGCACACCAATGAAAAGAGGGACCCCAAGATAAGTCATTGAATCACTGCCCTTACGCATCCTAGACATTGAGAGAAAATTAGTAATTCAAGGCCCAAAGATGTCTCTGCCAAATAATATGGAAGATTTTTCCCAATTAACTTGTTAACTCGAAAGAGAGCCATAAAGTTCAAAAGCATCTAAAATCACTTGCAAATTCTGAGGAGAAGTCCGGCAAAAAAGGATAACATCATCAACATAGAGAAACTGCGAAGGGGCACACATCCCAACCGGAGAAGAGATAAAAGTCATAGAGCCTGAGTCTACTAGATACATAAGATATTTGCTCAAAAAATCTTCTATCAAACAATAAAGTAGGGGGGAGAGAGGATCACCTTGCCGCAAACCACACGAACAGGGGAAATAGCCCTGAGGGGAGCCATTAACAAGAATTAAGATCCTAGCAGAATTAGAAATAGCCGCAGCCCAACCAATAAAACTCTCAGAGAAACCGAAACACCGAAGGACTTCGAAGAGAAAATGCCAACTAATGGAATCAAAAGCCTTATGAATGTCTATTTTTAAAGCCAAGTGCCTACCGCGACTACCATTTTTTAACACATTAAAACATTCAAAAGCACTAGCAATACAGTCTCCAATTTGACGACCCCTAATGAAACCAAATTGATTTGGAGAGATAATGCGGGAGCAAATTTCGGCCAAGCGGTCAGCAATAATCTTAGAGATAACCTTAAACAGGAAATTACCAACAGCAATCGAGCGAAACTAAATTACTAAGGGCATATATATATATATATATATATATATATATGAAGAAAAATATCTTATTCATGAAAATCAATTTGATTAAAATGTAATATTTAATCATTTAACATAAATGTAATTAGGTTTAATTAAATAACTAAATCATATTTATAATTTTTTTTAATATCAAAGACTATCCTCCATGTGAATGTCTTTACATCCAAGTTAATACAATCCTGTTAATATATTTAGACAAACAAAATTGTGATAATAATAAAAAAAGATATAAAAAAGAATTCAAACAAAAACAAAAACGAAAACCTTTAAATTAATTGACCAAAATCGAAAAATAACCATGTTGGTTTAAAATTAAATAAAGGGGTATTATCATCTGGATTCTCTCTTCATCTTAATTGTTTTTACCTTGTCCTCACCTTCATAATCTTTTGCCACGTGTCTAATATAGCAAATCAATGGTCTGGATTATTTATATTAATTTTTAAGTTATTACTCTACCAAAAATAGAATTAATCATGGCCATTGATTTAGGTGAGGACAATGTGAGATGAGGAGGGGATCCAAATCCTATCAATTTAATCTCTAACTTTTAAGGAAAGATCAATTTTTTTTAAACGTGTTTGCTTTTTTAGGACCCATGGTCCCTTTCATTTAAGAAATACATCAAATAGGTCCTTCTAACTCTAATTTTGACAGTCAAACGTGACATAAAATACAAATTGACCATTTTTAGCCTTTGTATTTAATTATTGAATGAGAATGATCCAACTTTTACAGTTTGACAAATGTATCATTTTGAATTGTCCAATAAAAAATTGAAATGTGTTATAAAACTTTTTTTTTTTTTTTTTTTTTTAAATTACTTAAAAAATTAAATAATAACAAAAAATTAATAAAATACATTAAAAATAAATAATATCATAATTAATTTTTTTTAATACAAAATATATAAATGGATCTCCACCCATCCATCTTAAGATGGCTGGTGGAGATGAATTAAAAAAAAAAAAAAAAAAAACTGGAAAGGTTGAGTCAAATCTCCATCCAAGGAGAGTGATCTCCTTCGATGGACTCTCCTTGGATGGAGATTTGAAGGTAGAGATCCAGATTAGATCTCCACATTTCTAGTTCAAAGGAGAGAGATCTCCTTCGATGGAGATCCAAGCATCTCCATCGACCATGATGGAGATCTCTATCGAAGCTCCTTCGATGGATCTCCAACGAAAGAGATCTAGGTCTCATTCGATAGAGGTTGAACTCCATCATGGTCAATGGAGTCTCTATTGAAGCTCCTTTGATGGAGATGATAGAGTCTCCATGGAAGGAGATCTCTATTGAATGAGATCTAAGTCTCCTTTGATGGAGATTTGGATCGGCTTTCCAGCTTTTTTATTTATTTTTTATTTTTTTAATTCTCTTAATCTCCAACCGTCCGTCACAACGTTGGATGGTTGGAGATATTTTTTTAAGAAAATATTGTTTTTACTTATTTTATTTTATTAATTTACAATTTTATATTAATTTTATTTTGTGATCAATAAAATATTTTTATTTTTATTTTATTGACATGTGGCATGTTTTTATGTTTAAAGACAAAAATACTCATAGAACTGTTAAGTTGGACTAACATTTTAGTAATAGAAGTACCTATAACCTAATTGATGTATTTCTAAAAAGTAAGGGACCATGGGTTCTAAAAAGCAAACTCGTTTAAAAATTGATCTTTCACCAAAATTTAGGGGCTAAATTGATAATACCTCTTAAATAAATAAAAGAAAAACTATTAGTAGCTAAATTTTTTGGATTTGCTTGATTTTTTTTAAAGGATTTACTTGATTTCGAAAATACGATATTGTTTAAAAACATAAAAATGAATGTACATAGCGTTTTCGATTTTGGCCGGTTAAACCTAACAAAGATAGATATTAACAACAATATTTCGATTTTGGTCAAATTTTATCTTTTCTGTTGGTGCAATGCAAGAAAGTCGCCTGGTCAAGTGGTCATGGGCTCCGGATTCTCTCTCGGAGGATTCTTGTTTGACTTGCCTTGAAGAGGTTGATTAATCAACAACTTTATTATAATTAATTACCAATTTGACAACCTTAACCTATTGACTCATTATTAACTTAACAATTTGCCCACCTATTTTTTTTTTTTTTTTAGTAATATGGTACTACAATCTGGACTTACCAAGATCATACAATACATATACCGTTCGGATATATACTCCCACAAACGAAGGAGACTTCTAATTTGCCCAACTATTTCTCTAAGCTATTAAGTCAAAAAAACAAAAAATCCAAAATCAATGAAATATTATTTCACTATATTACAAGAGATTACACCATATATCTTCAAAGACAAAAATTATTACTGAACATTTTCGTTATCGATGATAATACAAGAAAATTTAATGAATAAATCTTGACCATAAATTAAATCAATGACATATACTTTTATCACAATTCATAAGATCATTATGAGCTCAAACCAACAGAAGATCCTGATCGGTCATGGAAAACATTACAAATGATCATTGATTTAAATGGAGAAAGAGAGAGAGAAGGCAAAGGAAAAGTGTGCCACTAAAACAAGTGAAGCCAATAGTCCCACCAACTAATCCAACAAGTTGAAGAAACTCTCCAAATTGATTTTGTTTTTTAGGTAATTTGTAATAGCCTGCAGATGAATAATTCCATCCATTTTCAGATGATCTGCAACACCTCTCCAGTCTCTCCTTCATCTTCACCTCCTCCATCCTCTCTCTTAGAACACTCAAGTTTGCATCAACTATGCCATTATTCAATCTTCCTGTCAAATTATTCAAACAAATTAAATTAATTAATAGAATTAAAATTAAGGAAGTTTGACTGTGATCCGAAATAGTCTAAATAAAGGAACAATATATAGGATGCAACTTCTCAGAATAATAATAATAATAATAATAGACAACTTTTCTTTATTTTTAGATAATTTTAGACTAATCAAAAACCTTTTAAACCTTGTGTAGTTCTTGTTCTAATTACTGTACATATTTAAATTACTTATAAATCCAAAACAAACAAAATAGAAAGGAAATATATAAAAACTTATAAATCTATATATATTATATAGTTATTACCTTCATCTCTGGAGCACTGTGTTTTAACTCGCAATAAGGAATATTGATGAGTATTTCTCTTGGGAGATGGCTTGATTATAGCATTGAAAAATGGAAGAGAAGATGAAGAAGATGAAGAACAAGACCAAATCATAGTGGTTCTAATCATATATATAAAATTTGATCGTCAACCCAAAAGATGTTTCGATTTTTCAATAAACAGATCGTTGAGCTTCTAAGCTTTTCTTGCAAGGAATGCAATATATATATATATATATATATATATAATGAGGATATATATTTATTATATTGGTGGAGAAGAGAAGATAAGTATTGTTTGATTTCTTAGTCTGTTTGCTGTCTACAAAATTTCGTTTGTCATTCTTGTTTTATATGGTAGAAGAGAGAAGATGGTTTAATTTTCTCTTTTCTGGATGGTCAAATAAATCGCTGAAAAAGTTAATTAAAATATACAAAAAAAAAAAAAAAAAAAAAAAAAAAGAAGGAAAGAAATGAAACAAAATAGATATCTTTAGTGAGGAATTCCGAATTCGATTGGATTTTATATGATTAAATTAACAAAATTGAGATGAAAAAGCACACACCAGCCAGAGGCAAACTTGGAAAATGAAAGAGGACAATTTTGATCAATATTATTTAAATATTTGAAGGAGGAATTGTTTAGAGTCAAATATTATTAGGGTGGTAAAATAAATAAAGAAAATAATTGGAGTTATGTCCTTGGATTAGTTCAAATTAGTAGCTGTTAGCACAATGTCATATATTAAGATTTTTATTCTATATTTAGGTACTTTGTAAATATATATTTGACAAAAATGATAGAAAATGATGGGTAGGTAAAGCATAAAAAACAATATGTATTTATCAATCAGTATAATATATAATATAATATTATATGGGGGGTATGATTATATATGATTAAATTAAAATTAACAAGATTGTGTATGGATTATGTTGTATTTTATTAAATAATTGATCTATATTAATTCATATCTTGTCCAGTTATTATCAAAAAAAAATTATAATTTATTTTATGTTTATAATCTAATGTAATCATAGCAAAATCTACATTACTTAAAAAAAATAAAAAAAAATACATATGGGTTGACATAACTTTTGGCCAACTTAAAAGCTCTTTTAGAGTGTGTTTGGTAGGAAGGAAAGAAAATAGAAAGGATAGAAAGATTTGGAGAGACAAAAAACACGAGGGAAAGAAAGGAAAATAATTTTCTATTGAGTTGTTTGGTAAACAAGAAGGAAAAAAGAGATCTTTCCTTTCCTTTGTTTGGTATTGATGAGGAAAAGACAAAGGATGGAAAATCTTCTTTAACAATTTTACTATTTATCCTTACATTATAGTTTATATATTATATATTTTTATATTTAATAAATAAATATAATTTAAATAATATTGAATCCAACTTTTATTTTTACAAACTGACTTCAAATTTTGTAACCTATTATATATATAAATTAATACATTATACTTTTCCAGTTATTTAAAAAATAAATTTTAAGTTACTTTTTCTAGTTGAACTATATCTTTTTATTTTTATTTTTTTAAATTTTAGATTGGATTTTTTGGTGTAAAAGTTATGTGAGTCACAAATTAGCAGAATGTATAGGATGATTTTGGTTGCTCTCACTTTGGGTTAGTATGTTGGATTTTTGGTCTCGGACGCACATGATGGAAAAAACACTCTGAAATAATGAAGGATATAAATGGGAATTTGAAAAATTGGCATGAACAATCCCTAGCCGCTGCCGCCAAGAACTAGCCCGACTAAGACCCGCCGTCGTCACCCAAACCTCTCTAACCGCGTTGCCGACCTCGATCGCACTTCACCAGTTTCGTCGCATGTTTCGTCGCCGTCCTCCGATAGCACCTCACACCAGTTCCGTTGCTCTTCACCACTTCGCCGTGAGTTATGTAGGCAACTTTCTTTGCGCCACTTTTTTTCGTCCGTTGGATCTCGTCCACCCAGATCTCGTCCAGCCGCCATGCTTTCAATCGCTTGACCACCCAGCCTGCTTCATTCCGCTGCTCATGCACAACTGTTGCTCACCAGCATTTTTTCTTATGCTATGAATTGGATTTTTACAATATAAAAACTTTAATAAAATATTCTCATGTTTGCTTAGACCTATGGCTTCTATGGAGTTATCGGATCTCTTTCCAGAGCTTGAACTACGAACTAGAGCCCCTTCAATCCAAACAAACTCTCACATGGATGGACTTTCGAATCCCAAACCAGTAATGAAATCTTATGCCCAAGCAATCTCCTTCGCTATTACTCTGATTTCTTCAGCTTCAAAGAAAAAAGGTGATTATATTGCAGTCAAAGTCAACCCAAAAGCTTATGAAGAACGGTTTAAACTTTTCATTTACTCTCTTATCGGTTGAGTTGTCTTGTCAAAGGGAGAGGAACCATGGAAAATATTGGCCCTTAAAGAAAAATTTCAATCTATTTGAAAATTGAACTATCAATGGCGTCTCATCTCTTTTGGACGTGGATTCTTTCAGATTCTTTTAAATTTCAAGAAAGATAAAGCACGAGTTCAGGGCATTATATCACTTCATTTGAAACCTGAAATCTGGGCTTCAGCCATGGACACTGAATTTTAATTCCAACACACAACGAACGACGACTGCTCAAATATGGGTGCGGTTTTACAATTTACCTTGGGAGTTTTGACACCCTCAAATCCTTTCAGACATGGCATATGGATCAGAATTCCTCCAAAGTTTGACAGAGCTACCCTAGATGGTGATTATAGCCACTTTGTTCACATGCTGATTGATGTTGACCTTTCTAAGCCTTTGCCTGATTCCATCATGATAGAGGTTAGGGAAGATTATTTATTTTTGACTATTTACTTTGAAAATGTTCCAAGTTTCTACTCAATTTGTTGCTCTGTTGGTCCTACAGCTGCCTCATGTCACCATGCGGCTAGATTTATAGGGAATGTCACCACCGAGCTAAAAGATAAGAATCCGAAAAGAGGAAGATCCAGAATTCGACAAGAGTACAGACCGAAACACAAGTCAAAATATGTTCTGACCTCTTGAGTCTTTGAGACCATCGAATCGTGTATGCCATTGCGACTAAGCCCAATGAAGCTGCAACCTCTCTTCCAAACAAGACAACTCTAGGCCCGGTTGCCACTTCTAGTTTACTCAGGCCAATCATTCCCACTAGACAAGGGGAGGCCTTGAAAAACGCTATTTGTTTGAATGATTCCACAGACCCATTGCACACTAAGCATGTAGATGTTGATGCCATGACAGATGCAGTTATTGCTCATATGGAGCCCTTGATAGATCCTCTCATGGTAGAGCCACATTTGCACACTCTTGAGGGTGAAGTTAGTTATGACACTGGTAGTGAAGGCACCAAATCAGACTTCAGCCACCCCACAACTT
The DNA here is from genome assembly GCA_030490815.1 of Acer saccharum. Lineage (NCBI taxonomy): Eukaryota > Viridiplantae > Streptophyta > Magnoliopsida > Sapindales > Sapindaceae > Acer > Acer saccharum. Next base: position 45,629,206 of record CM059866.1, read on the forward strand.
TAGACATCATAGGTATTCATGGTGGAGTCTCTTGGGCAGATCAATTGGAAGATTCAGGTTTGAAGGAGGTTACCGCTAAAAAAGGTAAGAAAAATAAAAAAAAACAGGTTACTAATGTTGTTTCGCCCAAAAATATGGCTGCTAAAAATAAATTGTTACATAAATGATTGTCCTTTATTGGAACTGTAGAGGTATTGCAAATAGTGATACCCAATGTACTATGAAAGACTTTTGTTCTCGTCATACACCAAATTTTGTTTACATTACTGAACCGTTGTGTGCTTTTGATTCGATTGCTCCTACTTTTTTGCACTATATGGGGTTATACTTTATTGGTGCTAATGCTAAAGGTACTCCTAGTATGTGGATTTTTGGGTCTACTGCTTTTCAGGATACTACTATTGTTCTGTCTCATTCTCAACATGTTACTGTTTCTGCTAATTTGTGTGGGATTGTCTATCGGATCTCTTTTGCTTATACCAGTGTGAACTACATCACTCATAAATCTTTTTGGAGCTTTCTTATGGACATTGCTGGTTCGGATGATCCGTGGCTTGTACTTAGGGATTTCAACTCAGTTCTAGGCACTCATGAGACCACTGGTAACATTTTTACTATCTCTTGTGATGATTTATGTGCTGCTTTGACAATTTGTGATCTTGTTAACATTGAAACAAAAAGAGTTTTCTATACCCAAATCAGCCGAGGTAGGCGTGGTATGGTTCTTTCTAGATTAGACAGAGCTGTATGTTCCCATTCTTTTTTGGATGCCTAGTCACAGATAGCTTGTGTTACCTTACCTAGATCTCATTCAGATCATCATCCCTTTATTGGTTTCTTGTTCTATAGGTGTTTCACTAGGTCCATGGCACTTCAGGTTTCAAGGTATATGGGTTTCTCATCCCTCCTTTCTTAATTTGGTTAGATCGGTTTGGTCATCCGCTATTACTGGGAGTGGTACTGGGGTTGTTGTTCAGAAGTTGAAGTTGTTAAAAAGGTCCTTGATGAGGTCGAATTGGTAGGTGTTTTGGGATATTGCCTTGATTGTCACTAATGCTAATGAGAAGGTGATGCTTATTCAGGGCAGGATTGGATATGAAGGTTTTCCAGATGATCTTTTTCATCTCGAGAGTGCCGCTTTTATAGATTTGGATAGTGTTATGAAACAATAGGATATTTTTCTTAAAGAGAAAAGTAGAGTCAAGTGGCTTGCTGAGGGTGATCGAAACTGTAATTTTTTTCATTCTTTACTAAAGCGTAGAGGGGGAAAAAAGTCTCTTTCCTCTATTCAAATTGGTGAGAATATTTCTTATGATCCAGCTGAAATTAGTAAGCATGTTTCCTCATTCTATCAGCATCTCTTTTCGGATCCTGGCAACAATAATTCAGACTTCTCTATAATTCTAGAGCATGTGACTTCATTGGTTACTATTGATGAGAATGCTTCGATTCTCCAGGTTCCTTCTTTTGATGAACTGAGGAGTATAGTTTTTTCCATGGATCCTCTGAGTGCTCCTAATTCTGATGGTTTCTTGGGTAGATTTTATTCTCGTTGTTGGAAAATTGTGGGAACTGATGTGGTTTTAGATATGCATGATTTTTTTTCATACTGGTCGAGTTTTTCCGGGTTTGAACTCTAATTTCTTAGTCCTTATTCCAAAGACTCCGAACACACTCTTGGTCGATCAGTTTCGCCTGATTGCTCTTGGTAATTTCCTGTTTAAGGTTATCACTAAGATTATTGCTGACCGCTTGGCCAGAATTTGCTCCCGCATTATCTCCCCAAATTAATTTGGTTTCATTATGGGTTGTCAAATTAGAGACTGTATTGCCGGTGCTTCTGAATGCTTTAATGTGCTAAGTTATGGTAGTCATGGTGGGCATTTGACTTTAAAAATAGACATTCATAAGGCCTTTAATTCCATTAGTTGGCATTTTCTCTTCGAAGTCCTTCGGTGTTTTGGCTTCTCTGAGAGTTTTATTGGTTGGGTTGTAACTATTTTGATTCTTTTAGGATCTCAATTCTTATTAATGGTTTCCCTTAGGGTTATTTCCCTTATTTGCGTGGTGTGCGGCAAGGTGATCCTCTCTCCCCCCTACTTTTTTGTTTGGCGGAAGATTTTTTGAGTAGATATCTTACTCATTTAGTAGACTCGGGCTCCATGACTTCTATATTTTCTCCGGTTGGGATGCGTGCCCCTTTAAATTTTCTCTATGCTGATGATGTTATCCTCTTTTGTCGGGCTTCTTCTCAAAATTTGCAGGTGATTTTAGATGCTTTTGCGGTTTATGGCTCTCTCTCAAGTCAACGAGTTAATTGGAAAAAATCTTCCATTTTCTTTGGCAGAGGCATCTCTAGGCCTCGAATTACTAATTTTCTCTCAATGTCTAGGATACGTAAGGATGGTGATTCAATGACTTATTTAGGGGTCCCTCTTTTCATTGGTGCGCCTAAATGTCGATGGCTGATTCCATGGGCTGATAAAATTAAAAGTAAATTGGAATTGTGGAAGGGTTTCTCTCTTTCAATGGCAAACAAGTTATGTCTTATTAATTAAGTTATTATGGGTTCCTTCCTGCATTCATTTCAAGTTTATAATTGGCCTTCATCTCTTTTGAAAGATTTAAATGCTACTATTCATAATTTTTTTTTGGACTGGTTCGATCGATAGTCGTAAATCTATCCAAGTTACTTAGAAGTCTTGCTACAGGCCTAAGGATAGTGGTGGTCATGGTGTTAAAGATCTTGGTATTCTTAACAAGGTCATACTTAAGAAGTTCACATGGAGAATGTTGACTGAGGAGTCCTTCGTTTTCACATATTTTTAGGCTCATTTTTTCATCTAGGATCACAAACCTAAAACGTGGTATGTTGTTTCTTCTATTTGGCCAGAGCTAAAATTGCATTATACTCCCTTAATGCTTGAGTCTAAGTGGTTAGTTGGTCAGTCGTCAGTCTAAGGTTCGTTTTTAGACGGATAACTGGTTGGGAGATCCGTTGATTGATATGGTTGAGGATAGGTCATCATTACAACCTCCTCTGGATTCTGTTGTGGGTGATATTTATTTAGATGCTACGGGTTGGGATATTCCTGCTTCTTTTCAAGCTTCTCACTCAAATGTTGCTTCTGAGATCGAGAAAGTGGTGGTAAGCACTGACTAAGACTCATTAGTTTGGACTTGTTCCCTGGATAGTGTTGTTTCTTGTAAATTTGCTTATGATTCTCTTTCTGAGGTTAGGAGTTCTGTTTTTTTTTGGGTAAACAGATTTGGGCGTCTTTTATTCCTCCTTCTTTCTCTGTCTTCATTTGGCGTTTGTTTCATGGTAAGATTCCTACGGACATTGCATTACGTGCCAGAGGTTATATTTCCCCTTCTAGTTGTCGGTTTTGTTGTTCTACAGCGGAAGACTTAAGACATTTGTTTCTTGTCTGTCCTTTTGTTCATGGGTTGTGGGATGTTGTATCTTATACATTTGGTCATAAGCTAAAGTTGGATGGTACTTGTTTGGACCTTTGGCAAGAGGCGACGAGGGTTGTCTTTAGCACTCAGCTAAAAGCTCTCTGGCAAGCTTATATCATAACGGTTTTCTAGGTTGTGTGGTTCCTCCGGAATCAAGCTACCTTTGAGAGTGGCAAGCCTTTTTTTACCGATGCTCTTTCCTTGATTTGGCATTCCATTCGCGAGGTAAACTCTCTTCAGTCTGGCACTATGAAGGATTTAGTGGATGAACTTCAGACTCTTCAACGGCTTCATGTCTTTGGTCGTCCTTCCAAGGCTCCTCGCATTTTAGAGGTTAATTGGTGCCCTTCCCCACCGGGTTGTCTTAAGTTTAACACGGATGAGGCTGCTTTTGTCAGTCCTGGTCTTACTGGTTGTGCAGAGGTTTTTCGCACTTGCAGGGGTTTCATTAAAGGTTGTTTTGCTATTCCTATTGGTGTCTGCTTTTCTTTTAAGGCTGAATTGATCGCTACCATCCACGCTATTGATTATGCTTGGACCTTTGGCTGGCATCGGTTATGGTTGGAGAGCGATTCAACTTTTGTAGTGGATATCCTTCGTTCTAGGTCTTGTAAGGTTCCTTGGCGTTTGCGCCCCACTTGGGATAGGTGTTTGAGCTTAATCTCTCAAATGGACTTTGCTGTCACTCATATTTATTGGAAGATAACCAAGTTGCAGATAATTTAACATCCAAAAGCCCCAGTATTGTCTCTTCTACATGGTGGTGGTCCGCTCCGAATTTTTGCAATTCTTTTATTTTCAATGATTTTTGTAGCAGACCTTTTTTTAGGTTCTGTTGATCTGTTTTCTTTTCTCTAGTGTTCTCTTTCTTTTTCTTGAATAAAATGTTGGGATGGGGTTGATTCCGATCCCCAACAACCTTATAAAAAAAAAGTGCCAACATATCAAATTGAACAAATTTACTTGTTTTATTTTCTTATTATGAGGATTAAAAAAAGGGCAAATTTGTAATTTCAATTAAAACATCCCTCTCTTCTCTCCATTTTCCTCCCACTTTTGGAAGGATTAAAATTAGTGGGTCCCACCCAAAAATTTTCCTCCCATTTTTCCCTTCTATTTTTTTCTCCATACCAAACACATACTTCCCCATTTTCCTCTCCCTTTTCTTTCCTCTCCCTTTTCATCCTTACCAAACACAATCTTAGAGCCCAAAAGTGGTTTTCAAGTTCAATAATGATACTTTGCCTTAATTTGGTGTCCAAATCTGATGCCCAAATAATCTGACATTATTATAATCCATTCATTTAAATTGTATTAAATTTGTATGATTTAAATGAATGAATTAAAGTGGTGCGGCATCATTTGGGCACCAAATTTGAACACCAAATTTGGGTAAAGTAGCCTTTGTCTTTCAAGTTTGTTTGAATCTTTTATAATATGAGTTTATCAAGATATAAAGCTCTTTATTTTGATTTGAAGAAAACAAAAATAGCGTATGGCATGTAAAACGTTTGCTCTCCCCTTCTTTACTTCGATTTGAAGAAATAATAATAATAAATTCTTGCTTCCAATAATCTTAATTAATCATTTATGGATAAATAAAATTTGAGGATAAAAAAAAATAGAGCATAACATGTAAAACGTTTACTCTCCCTTATTTATTTTGATTAGAAGTTTTCAATATAATAAAGAGAAATTGATTTGAGATTTTCGTAACTTAAAGACATTAATTTTGGTCATAAATTCTGGCTATTGATAAGTTTTTTTTATTTTTTTTATTATTTTATTTTATTTTTATTTTATTGATTATATATATATATATGACAAATCATAAATTCTTATTAATTATTTTTTTAAGTGTTATTATGCATATATTTAATGTTGTTAATAATTGTTTATTTTATTCCATCTATTTAATATCATATTATATCATACGATATATATATATATATATACAAATTTTTTATTATCAGTTCGTCATGACAATAAATATATCAAAACGAAGAATGTGGACCACTAGATTTACATACTTTGACTCAAAGTGTATGCACTTGTCAAAACTTCTCCATAATCTGTGGTTCACATTCTTCGTCCTGATATATTTATTGTTTGGACAAACTAATTATAGAAAGACTGTATATATATAATACCTTTATAATCATATAATAATATAATAATCTCTTTTTGAAAAATAATAAATATATTCTTTCTTCCAATAATCTTACTTAATCATTTAGGGACAAATAAAATTTAAGGATTAAAAAAAAAATTAAAAAATTAAAAATTAAAAAATTGAGTATGGCATGTAAAACGTTTGCTCTCCCTTTATTTACTTTGATTTGAAGAATTTTTTTTTAGTAAATTCTTGTTTTCAAATTAATCATTTATGGACAAATAAAATTTGAGAATAAAAAAAATAAAATAAAAAATAGAGCATAGCATGTAAAAAGTTTACTCTCCCTTATTTACTTTGATTTGAAGTTTTCAATATAATAAAAAGAAGAGTGGTGCTATTGGCAACCCACTAATGATCGATCTAATAATGTTCTAGTTTTTAAAATTCAAAAATTTATTTGATATATTTCCAAAACTACCCTTTTTTATTTATCTTCCAAACTTAACTCATCACATAAATGCTCTCTATATAATTCAACAAAAAAAAAAAAAAAAAAAAAACTCATCTCTACTTTGCTCAAATCTGGTGCCTAAATGATGTGGCAACACTCTAATCCATTCATTTAAATTGCATATATTAGATCATCTCCAATGCAAAAGTGGTTTGCATACCAATAATTGTTGACATGGCAACAATGTCAAGAGACTTGCTTCTTATGTGGTATAAAAATAGACTTGATAGACAATCAACTCAAAGTTTGGTCTCCAATGCTTCCGTCTAAAACACAATTTTTTTAATGACGTGTCCATCTTTTTTTCCTATTTTATTTTTTTATTTTATTTCTTACCAAAAATATATGAAAAATTAATGTCAGTTTTAAATGTTTGCTGAATCAACCTAAAAAATTGTTGTGCAACAGATCATCTGAAAGTGGACGGTCATGTTGACAATGTCTAATATTTTTTTTGCCACGTCAGCTTGAGATTGAATATGCATGGTTGCATTGGAGACATAATTATTAATATAATGTCTATTTATCCTACATGACATCTCTTTTTTTCACAAGTCATGCTTGCATTGGAGATGCTCTTAGATTTACATAATTTAAATGAATAGATTAGAGTATTGTCACATCATTTGGGCAAAGTAGAATTACTTAAGTTCTGTACCTTTTTTCCTTCATTTCTTTTACTATCATCCAGTATCCCTTCATTGTATTTTTTTTTTTCTTCATTCATGTTATTTATCAATATATGTATATATATATATATATATTGAGTCAGTGATTCTCTCATAAGGGATCTCTTTTTTTTTAATTACGGTAACAACCACCATGAAATCACATATCCCAATTATTTCAAATATGAAGGCATAAAAAAAATAGACGAAAGATAGGAAATTCAAGAAAAATAGTTTTAGTTTTTGAAAAAAATTCAAATTTTATTCATAGGCAGATTTTGATGAACTTATTATCCACAAAAAAAAACTCAAATCAAAATTCATTCAAATCGATGTGATTTCATGGTGGTCCTTACCGAAATTAAAATATGGGATCTCTTATGAGAGACTCACTATATATATACACTAGTTTGCAACCTGCACGATGTGCAGACATTGTAAAATATTATGTGATTTTCATCAAAATTATGTTTTAAAAACCCTTCGCTTTTCTATTTTTCCTTTCAATGCTGTGATTTCTTCAAGTGCCTCTTATATCAACATTTTCAACTTGGATTGCAAATTTTTTTGATCATTTCATAAATATAACCTGACCATTAGAAGAAAAAAAAAATTAACAAAAAATTTGTGCAGATGAACCTCTTCTTGGGATGATATACTTAAAAGACCAAATGATAAACCTTATCATCAACTTAATTGGAAAAGCCTACCACTATTTTACATTTGAAATATTCCGAACCTGTTTTCAGCTGTTCACTTCAATCCTTTCATCTAAGATATGATTATTTGGTTAGTTTTATGATTTATTAATCTCTTGGTAAGTGGTGTACAGTTTTATGGGTGAACGCCAAAAAAATTAAATATATTTTTAATATATTATATCAAATATATATATATTATGAACTTATGATAATTTTTTTGGAGGAATGCCAAAAGAAATTTAAATATTGATTAATAATCTTAAAAATAATTAATTATATATTAAATTGGAGGAATACCAACAGAATTTTAACATTTATCAATATTCTTAAATATATTTAATCATATATTAAATAAATATAATGAAAATTTTGTTTAAATATTTATTAATATTCTTAAATATATTTAACAATATATTAAATACTTAACATTATGATAAATATTTTAGAGGAATGCCAAAAGAATTTTAAATATTTTTTAATATTCTTAAGAGTAATGCTATAGATATCACATATTAAATTAGAGGAATACAAAAAAGAATTTTAATATTTATTAATATCCTTGAATATATTTAAACATATACTAAATAATTAATATAATGAAAATTTTGTTTAAATATTGATTAATATTCTTAAATATATTAATGCAATGTTTTTTTAGCAAGTGCTCATTGCTTGTTTTGTGTGTCTTGTTTGTGTTCAAGAGAAAAAAAAAAAACCCTTTAAATTTGATTAGAAATAATTAAATGGAATTGGCAAGAGGATATATAACTTCATTGGCATTTCATGTATTCAAACCTCTGTATACAATTAAATAATAAAGTTTAAAAAGAAAACATTTATACGTATACACTATTACAATATGTTATTATATTTTTCAAATTTCCTCAAAATTCCTAATAATCAAACAAGTTAGGAAACAGAAATCACCACAAGAAAAAAAAAAAACGAAAAATGAATAAAGAATGTACATGGTAAATAAAAAGGGAGACCAAACATGATTTGGAGGCAATCAAGGCTCTAGTACATGTTCGAAATGGCAATAGTTTGATAGGCGCTGCTTAATTATCAGGGTCCAGTTTTCAATATGGTGCAAAATGTCGATCCCGAAGGAGATTTCCACTTTAATTCGCTTGTACTCGCATTTTTCGAGGACGGCTTTGTATATCTCTTATTTTCATATAATGTTTAAGCAACCAAAGAAGACCCCAAATTAATGGAATTAAACAAAGAAAAGCAATGAAATTTCTGACAATAAGTGATTCGACGGAGCTTCTTTGAGTCTTTTTCTAAAAAAATAAAAACTTGAATCTCAATAACACACTAAAGTATAAAGCAAGTGCTATGAAATTAGTGAGAGAATATAAAGCATGGAGGAGAGAAGATTTCTAACTTGTTCAAAGGATCCCGTCCACCTCGAAATTGACGCCTTGTAGGCGTGTTTTGGGGGAGCCATCCTGGACATGGAAGCGAAGTTGCAGATAAAAGAGAGGGCATGAAGAGACGAAATGGATGTAAAGGTATGGTTTTTGATTTGGGTGGACTAAGTGTGAATATAATGAAGGGTTGTTGATCAGTCTAATTCTATGCTTATATTTTGCCCTTTTTGCTTATGTTTATGCGCGTTTCTTGGATCCTTTCGGTGGGTTGATGTATTTGTTAAGTCTTTGCAGGTCTCTTACCATAGAAATGTTGATCGGATCGTATTCTGGAGATGATGGAGTCAAAAGATGCAGAAAGGGCATTTATTCCCATTTTCTGCGGCCCATGCCGCCCATCAGGCAGGTGCACCGTTGGCGGTGCAATAGGCGCCAGTGAAGTCCCCTTTTCCGCAGCCCATGCCGCTCAAGAGGCAAGTGCCTACTCAGCGGCACGCCAAGCGAGCCATTCCAGTCTTGTGGAGTTAGTTTTTTCCGCTGCCCATGCACTTGCCTACCCAGCGGCACGTTGAGCGGTGGACCGCCTCCTCGTCCTCTCGTTACTGCAGAAGACCTATAAAAAGAAGTAAAAAAGAGAAAATAGAGAGTCGACATATAGACAGATAGAGAGAGTTTTTAACACCACCATTCATTGATTCTTTTCATTCATTCCATCAGAGGAGATTACTTGGAGCAGGAAGACGACGGAGATCTCAAGTCAGAAGCATCACACTATAATGCGTTCTATCTTCATCTCTTCTATGTTTTTGTTCTCTCCATTGATGTGTAACTAAACCTTTATTAGGGGATTGATGTAACCAATTTTGGACAACTCTATGTAATCAATTAGTCTATCTTTTTGTTAATCAATTGGGTTTTAGTCTTGTCTATTGAATTAATTGCTCAATATTATTGATTCATATTATTTTGTGGCCTCAATTGATATGAGTTTGTGATTTAGTTTATCTTTGAGATTAGGGTTTGGATGTGAATGGCCTTTCCATTTAAATCACAATCATAAGCTTAATAGACTTGAAAATTAATGTTTGCATGGCCTTGTGGCATTGATTTGGCTTAGAGTTTTGTTCATAGGGATTTCATTACTATCACTTGACACATGGCCTTTGTGCGAGTGGTGGGAAGGAGATTCGTTCTTAATTGTTTATCAAAACAAGCCCTAAACTTTATTGAAGTGTTTATTGAGACTAATTGAGAGCATTGAGTGTCTAAGAGAGGTGCATCGATTCCCTAGTATCTCCCCATATATTCATTCTTTGATTTGTTTATTCGTTGATTTGATTTTTAGTTCAAGTAGTCATAATTTAGGTTAATCCTAGAGTTAAACAATCTTTCCAAAGAAAAGCATTATGCAATTTAGTTTTCGCATTTAGAGTAACCTTTGCTAGATTAATTGGTTTTAACTGATAAAATCGCCGATCCTAGTGAACGAACTTTCTTAATAAATTGAACACAGATTTTACTGCATCAATTTTGGCGCCACTGCCGGGGATTGGTATAGATTCTATTAGTTGGATCTAGTTAGTTTAGGTTAGGTAGTGTGTGTCATTAGATTTTATTTTTAGTTTTTAGTTATTCTCTTGTTTCATCTTACTTCGTGGTAGTTGTGTTTTTGGTGTTTCAGGTTTTACAGGTGTATGAACGGACGTCGTTCGCTTGGAGGTATTCTGATCCCTGCTAACGACGAGATTGACCGAGTAGGTCGAGTTGCTAGACAATTTGAAGAGTTAGATCCTTTAGTTGAGGATATGGGTGATCACGGTGAGCAACGTGACCGGGTTATTCGAGCTGAAAGAGAGGATCATGATGAACAAGGTGTTCAGAATAGACAGGAAATTCGAGACAATCCACCGGGTCCTCCAAGACGTGCACTAGAAGATGAGATCAGACTAATGAGAGAGTCTGGACAGCCTATGTTGGGAGACCAACCTCAGCCTATTGTGTTAGATGCCATAGCCAGGAGTTATGAGTTGAGGGGTAGCCATTTAAACATGCTGCCATCTTTTCACGGTTTGGCAACAGAAGACTGCCTCCAGTTTATGAAGGATTATCAAGCTACAGTAGGGAACTTCCCGATGGGCCGATTGACAGAAGAGCAGTTAAGGATAAGGTGTTTTCAGTATTGTATGAAGGACAAGGGCATCAAGTGGTACAATTCAGTAAGAGCAGGATCTTTGAGATCATGGGTTGATGTGTGCACTGCATTCTTCAACAGATTTTTCCCTGCTTCTAAAGCAAAAGAAGTCCGGATCAAGATAGCTAGTTTCAGTGAAGAAGATGGTGAGTCGTTCCATGAAGCATGGTCGCGATATAAGGAGCTGTTAGATCAAATTCCCCCTCACATGGTGACAGAGGAATACAAAGTCCGCACTTTTTATGATGGATTGACACCTTTCACACAGAACATTGTTGACAACGCCTGTGGGGGTATCATTACCAGGAAATCTGCTTTAGAGATTGCTGAGATATATGAAACTTTGGCTCTAAACTCCCAACATAGAAGTTCAATGGTCAGAAAGGGAGGTAAGTATGAGGTCAACCAGACAACTGGGGTGGAAATTCAGATGGCGAATCTAGCTAAGCAAGTACAAGCTATGATGGCCCAAAACTCGAATAGGGCTCAACAGCAGTTAGGGGTGAACTTAGTGCAAGATGGAGATGGGATACCATTTGAGACAGAGGAGGTTCAAGCTTTCAATTACCAAAGAGGGAGGAACGATCCTTACTCGAATACCTACAACCCTGCATGGCGTAACCATTCGAATTTATCTTATTCTGACCCTAACACTGCTCTTAATAGTCATCAGCTCATTCCACAGAACACTTAGGGAACAAATCAAGGAGGGTACAACAGAGGCACTTACCAAGGTCAAGGTTCCAATAGTCAACCTCAATAATGGAACAATGCAGCTAATAGAGACAGTACCACCTATCAGCCGAAGAAGAGATCCTTGGAAGAAATTGTGACATCCCTTGCTGAGAATACAGAGCGTTTCTCACGTGATACAAATCAGAGAATTAACAACGTTGAGGCATCCATTAAGAATTTAGAAACACAGATGGGGCACATAGTCGACGCAGTCCGCAAGAATGAACCAGGAAGGTTTCCTAGCCAATCAGAGCAAGCCAAGGCATTGACTGTGTTGAGAAGTGGGCGAGTGTTAGACACTGAAGTTGTCAGGGGGCAACAGAAAGAGGGCACCAGGGGATCAGAAGAGGTAAGTGAGAAGGAGACTAACACAGAAGAAGAGGTAGTGGTAGAGACACCCAAGAAAACCTCAGTTTTACACAAGTCATCAGACCCTTATGTTCCACCCCCTCCATATGTTCCACCAATTCCCTTTCCTGGGAGGCTTAAAAGGGACAAGCTCAGCAAGGCTTTCAAAGAAATTTTTGATGTTCTGTCCAAGGTACATGTGAACTTGCCTTTACTTGAGATGATAGAAAAGATGCCTGCCTATGCAAAATTCTTCAAAAGCCTTCACACCAACAGACAGAAATTTGGGCCGAATCATCAGGAATACATAGCAGGTAGTGCTAGTGCAGTTTTACAGAAGGAACTTCCTCCCAAGCTGAAAGATCCGGGCAGTTTCTGCATCAATATCACGGTAGGAGGTACCCAACTTGAAAAAGCAATGCTAGATTTAGGTGCCAGTATTAATTTGATGCCGTATTCTATTTACAAGCAGCTAGGGTTAAATGAGTTGAAGCCTACAACAATGTCACTTCTGTTAGCAGATGGTTCGGTAAGATATCCGAGAGGGCATGTTGAAGATGTTCTGGTCCAAGTTGGGAAACTTATAATTCCTGCTGATTTTGTGGTATTAGACATGGAGGATGTGAGCAAAGAGACTAACATGAGACCTGTTCTTTTGGGTAGACCGTTCATGGCAACAGCAAAGACATTTATTGATGTGCAGAATGGAAAACTGTCAATGACAGTGTTAGATGAGATAGTGGAGTTCAAACTTTTTGAAGCATCATCATACCCTGCCGGAGCTGATGATTGTTCATTCATTGAGGTTTTAGACCCTGGGGTTGATGGAGTATTCAAGGATGAGGATTTGGCAGATTGGGATTGGGATGATCAAGATGACATGACTGAAGATAGTTCTGAACTAGCTGAAGAAGAAGTTGCAGACTTCCAAGTTTCAACTGTCAGTTTTGCCAATGATCCACCACCAAAGTTGGAGCTCAAAGTGTAAGGTTCACTATTTGTATTGGCTTGATTCCATTGCAAAACACTCTATGATTGTATTAGTTGTTGCTTAGGACATTATTTGAAGAAAGGAAGCTCAAAGAGTGAAGAGCAACATCTCGTGCAAAAGTCGTCTTCAAGAGGTGAAAATCGTCAAAGGTAAAACTTGACTTCCACCCTCTTGCAAGGCGTTAGCGCACACACACACAATTCATACATGTGTGTCCCTGCATCGTGGTTCAAATATTTGGTATAACACATTCACACACTTCATAGCATGCTCATGCATTGATCTTGTATTGACAAACATTGTGAAATTGCATGCTTTGTAACTATCTCTTTGATATGGCATGTTTGTGTGAATATGTGTTTATTTGTTTTCGTATTTTGTGTTTAGGACTTGAACATGTTCTTATTTAATGCCTTATTGAGTTCCGGTCGTTTCGGTTACTCACTCATAAGGTTTCGAGTCCAAACAAGTTGACTATGCTACTTTTCGTTCTCATTTGTTGTGTTGATTTCATCATCGGATTCCGAAATGATTTTTCAACCATTTTTCAAAGTTGAGTAGTCGTAGTCGTGCGTGAGGGAGTCACGGTTCGTAATCCGAAAACAGATTCGAAATCGGAGGTCGGATGCTCAAGATATGGGGCAACGAACCGAGGGAGCGCGCGAGAGGTGGGCAAACCACGTGTGGCCACTTGGCCAGCCCGTGTGGGAGGCCGTGGGCCCCACGGGCAAGGGAGCCTTCTGCTCCCGTGGGCCCCACGCGCCCCCCACGGGGTGCTGATGTGGCACCACGTGATTTGCTCGGAAATCTTCTCCTTTTCCCTCCTTTTAATCAAACCTCCTTCCCTCCATCACTTATGCAATTTTTTGAAGAACACCTCAATCCCGCATCAGTTTTTTCAATATTTTTGCTTACTTGTTTTGATCATATCTCTCTCATACGAACTCGAAATCATTCGATTCAAAAACCAAAATTGTTGGTCTCGAAGAGAGCTACAAACCCCAAGCATTTCCAGAGGCAGTTGACTTCGGCATTTTTCTCAGTAGGTCAATTTCCAGTCCGTGGTCAGTATTGGTTTTCAACTTCTTGTTTTTCAATTTCATTTTTGATCAACTATTGATTCTTTCCATTTGATTGATGAAATTTGTTAAGAAGTATGTTAGATCACATGCTAGGGTTATTTGATCATTTGTTAATTGAGTTTTAGCTTTGTAATGTGTTTTGAACATATTTGTGCTAAACTTGATATATCATGAAATTGATTCTAGAAAACATATATGTGATGTGCTTCATGTTATTTTCTATGTTTTATTTCATGATCTAAGAACTAGGTTTTTAGTGTGCTAAATTGAATATTGATACCTTTGTTCTTATTGTTTTGCATGTTTTGATTTCTAGATAACTTTTGTGATTGAGTGTTGAAATCATATTCTAGACTATCATTGAACATGTACATTTTGCTTGATTGATCATCTAGCTTAATTTGTTTGTGCTTGCATCATTTGCATCACTTTAGATCATAGCCTTGCATTAGGTTGAAGTCTCTAGCAAAGTGAGTGAAGCTTTGTGGATAGAGCAAGGGAGCCTTGATTAGAGTCGGGAGGACTCGGATAATCAAGCAAGGAAGTCTTGTCTAGGGTTGGGAGGATCCGGATAGGCAAGCAAGAAATCTTCCTAGAGACGTGAGCGTCTTGGATAGGAAGTTGCTTCCTAGAGGTGTAGGATACATCTCGGATAGGGAGTAGGCTAGGTGGTTCACTAGGCCCGAGGGTAGACTAGGAGTTGATAGCTTGAGCGGATATCATGAGTTGGTAGCTTGAGTGTGTAAGTCCTTTTCATCATAGTGAATTGCTTCGCCGGTGGTTGTGGTATCAACCCGTGGATGTTTCCTCATTGAGGTTTTACCACGTTAAAATCATTGTGTTCAATTTTGCTTTACTTTCCTTTATCTTCCATATATTACATTGATTGCACTTCTTGTAATTTGATTAACTCTTGTCTTAGTTAATCCAATTCATTTGCTAAATCTATTCAAGTGTGCATATGTCTTGTAATTTTCCGCATTAATTTTTGATTGGAAGAATTTGGAGCCTATACCTATTCACCCCCCCCCCCCCCCTCTAGGTATATTTCACTACTACATTGAGGGAAATTTCATTTGGTATCAGAGCGGGTGTCTAGACGCACTTAGATTGATCCTTTCTTTGTAGTATTTTTGTGTTTGTCTTTTGTTTGTGATAAAATCATGATTAAGGAAGTATATTCCTATGTGGCTTCTTTTGTTGAACATATTGACTTAGATGAGAAAAAGATCAATGATCTTACTTTTGAAAATGAACGTTTATCCAAAGTCAATATGTCCCTCAACAAGAAGCTAGAAGATCATGCTCTTGGCTCAAAAGAATTCGATGAACTTAAAGACAAGATTCTAAGTCTAGAATTGAATCTTAAAGATAGCAATGATAGACTTGGTATCTTGAAGCAAGAAATTGAGCAAAGAGATTGTTCTCTTGTTAATGCTAAGAAACTTGAAAACGTGCTTAAATCCAAACTTAATGAGCATTTAAATCAAGAGAAAAAGTATGAACAATGGCTTGATAAATCACATAAAGATGTTTTGTTTAGTGATAACAAAGCGGAAAAATATGCCATTGAACTTAGGATGCTTCGTGAGAAACTTGATGAGGCTAATAGGGTGATTAGCAAGATGTCATCTAGTTCTAATAAAGTTGAAACCCTCATTAAAAGTGGAAAGCATCCATGTGACAAAAGAGGTTTGGGTTATATCAATGAGAAGGAGACTCCTTCATCTAACAAATCTACTTTTGTCAAAGCAAGCATTGAATCAATTGTAGGTACACTCTCTCAAGATAAAGCTATGAAAGCTACCAAAGGTGCCTCTTCATCAACAAGGATGTTCAATGGGAGAACTCAACAACTTAAGCATCAAGAAGCAACAACCTCAAATGCAAGAGGTCAAGCATCAAGGGTTGCTCTTCAAAGAGGTAAAATTGTGAGAAAACCAAATGCTATGGAAGCAAATGCAAATGGTAAACTTCTCAAATTTACTCCTATTTGTCATCATTGTAATATGATAGGACATATTCGACCTAGATGCTTTGAGTACATTCGGAAATGCAAACTTGATAATGCTTTTCATGATATGTCTTTGAATGGACCTAGGCAATCATCCATGTATGGATATAGTAATAGACCTAGGAAGACCTTGGAAAAGCATGTTGTTGAAAGAGTTGTTGATGACTTGCTTGCTAAATCTTGTATTGTGCCTCACTCTACTATGCATAAGAAAATTGATAATGCTTTGTTTGATATTTTTGAAGATGTGACCAATGAGGTCAAGGTGCATGTTGAAAAGTCTAATATTGAGTCAAAGCATGTTAGAAGTAAGAGTGAGAAGCATGTTGTGAAAAATGTGTGGATT
This sequence comes from Acer saccharum, assembly GCA_030490815.1. Lineage (NCBI taxonomy): Eukaryota > Viridiplantae > Streptophyta > Magnoliopsida > Sapindales > Sapindaceae > Acer > Acer saccharum. The sequence goes on from CM059866.1 coordinate 45,645,747, forward strand.
AGAAAAGACACATCTAAATGTAATGTTGCACAATATGCTTTACGTGCCAACTCCTCCTATTCTTGGTACCTAGATAGCGGTTGCTCTAGGAACATGACCGGGAACAAAGAGTTCTTTAAGAATCTTGTTTTAAAGGATGGAGGTTGGGTTACTTTTGGTGATGGTACCAAAAAGCAAGTTCTTGGCAAGGGAACAATTTGTATCCCCGGATTGCCTAAACTTCGCAATACTTTGTATGTTGATGGGTTACAAGCTAACTTGATAAGCATTACTCACTTGTGTGAAATTTTTCAAGAAGTTAGTTTTAACAAAGATGTATGCACTATAATTGATAAAAAGGGCGATGTCGTCCTAAGAGTCAAAAGGTCTATAGACAATTGCTATTGTCTTGAGATAGATCCTCTCACATGCAACATGGCACATGAGTGCAATAAGCTTGATTTGTGGCATCAACGTTTGGGTCACATGAATTTTAAAGATTTGAAAAAGCTTGAAAAACATGGCATTGTTAGAGGTCTTCCTAATCTTGGTAAAAGCTTGAGGTGGTTTGTGAACCTTGCCAATTAGGTAAGCAAACCAAAGTGCCTCATAAGAAAAATTCTTACATAGCTACCAAGAGACCTTTAGAACTTGTGCATATGGACCTAATGGGGCCAATTCAAACCGAGAGCATTAATGGCAAAAAGTATATTTTTGTATGCGTTGATGACTACTCTAGGTTTACTTGGGTTTATTTTCTTAGAAACAAGACCGAGGCTTTTGATTACTTTAAAAAGTTTTGTAATCAAGTTCAAAATGAAAAAGGTCTTGATATCAAGAAAATATGTCGCATTAGGAGTGATCATGGGACGGAATTTGAAAATGCAAAATTTAGTGAGTTTTGTGATGGTTTAGGGATTTCTCATGAGTTCTCCGCACCTAGAACTCCTCAACAAAATGGTGTTGTTGAGAGGAAAAATCGTGTCTTGCAAGAGATGGCTAGGGTCATGCTCAATAGCAAGAAAGTCCCTAGAAACCTATGGGCCGAGGCGGTCAATACCGCTTGTTATGTGTCAAATCGTGTTTTCAAAAGGCCCGGCACAAAACAAACGTCCTATGAACTTTGGAAAGGCAAGAAGCCTAATATGAGTTACTTCCACACTTTTGGGAGTAAATGTTATATTTTGAATGATAGAGATCACTTAGGAAAGTTTGATGCAAAAAGTGATGTTGGTCTCTTTCTTGGGTATGCTATTAATAGTCGTGCATATAGAGTCTTTAACTTGACTACTAAGACTATCATGGAGTCTATCAATGTGAAGATAGATGATCTTAGCATGCTTAATTTGTGTGATGATAATGGTGTCAATGAATCTAAAGAAAACATGTTAAATGACACTAATACACCTATTGATATGGCTAGTAGTGTTTCTAGTCAAGATGATGAAATTGATAGTCATGTTGAAGTTGTAAGTCAAGGGTTGGAAAATGTTTTAAATGATAATCAACAAAATGACCAAGTTGTTGAACATTCTCACCCAAGACTTAGAAACTTACACTATCAAGGAGACATCATAGGTGATTTAAATGAAGGGGTTAGAACAAGAAATCAAATTGCTAACCAAATATCCTATGCTTGCTACACTTCTCAAATTGAACCCAAAAACATTAATGAAGCAATTGTTGATGAATATTGGGTTGGGGCTATGCAAGATGAACTTAATCAATTTGAGAGGAATGAAGTGTGGTCTTTAGTTCCTAGACCCAAAGATATAAATGTAATTGGCACTAAATGGGTGTTTAGGAATAAGACCGATGAAAGTGGCAAGATTGTGAGGAATAAAGCTAGACTAGTGGCTCAAGGTTACACTCAAGTGGAGGGTGTTGACTTTGATGAGACGTTTGCCCCGGTTGCTCGTCTCGAGTCCATTAGACTTTTGTTGTCCATTGCATGCATTAAAAAGTTCAAATTATTTCAAATGGATGTCAAAAGTGCTTTTCTCAATGGATACCTTCAAGAAGAAGTGTATGTTGAACAACCTAAGGGTTTTGTAGACCCACACTCTCCTAATCATGTGTTTAAATTGAAAAAGGCTCTCTATGGCCTTAAACAAGCTCCAAGAGCTTGGTATGATAGGTTGACTCAATATCTTGTTGACAACCAATATAGGAGAGGTGGCATTGATAGAACTTTGTTTATCAAACATCATGATCATGATATTTTTGTTGCACAAATATATGTTGATGACATTGTTTTTGGGTCTACTAATAAAACCAAGGTTGATGAATTTGTTAGTGTTATGTCAAGTGAATTTGAAATGAGTATGGTGGGTGAGTTGAATTATTTTCTAGGTATGCAAGTGAAGCAAACTAGCATGGGCATAATGTTGAATCAATCTAAATATGCTAAAAATCTAGTTAAGAGATTTGGCCTAGAAAATGGAAAAGATTTTGAAACTCCCATGAGCACCACTTTAAAACTTGACAAAGATGAAAAAGGGAAAAGTGTTGACCAAGCCTTTATAGAAGCATGATAGGTAGTCTACTTTACCTAACGGCTAGTAGACCCGATATTTGCTTTAGTGTTGGCTTGTGTGCTAGATTCCAAGCAAATCCCAAGGAATCTCACTTAAAAGCCGTCAAGAGGATCATTAGGTACATCAAAGGAACTCATAGTCTTGGTCTATTCTATTCATTTGATACCAATGATATCCTTGTAGGCTATTGTGATGCGGATTGGGCGAGAAACATAGATGACCGAAAAAGCACATCGGGCGGTTGCTTTTATGTTGGTAATAACTTGGTTTCTTGGTCAAGTAAGAAACAAAATTCGGTTTCCCTTTCCTCTTCCGAAGCCGAATACATTGCGGCCGGAAGTGCTTGCACACAATTACTTTGGATGAAACAAATCCTTAAGGATTATGAGATAGAACAAGGAAAAATGACACTTTATTGTGATAATTTAAGTGCCATTAACATCTCTAAAAATCCGGTTCAACACTCCCGCACTAAACACATAGACATTAGGCATCATTTCATTAGAGATCTAGTTGAACATTCTATTGTTACTCTAGAGCATTTGCCTACTAAAAATCAACTTGCGGACTTGTTCACTAAGCCCTTGGACAAAGAGAGGTTTAAAACTCTTAGAATGTCCATTGGGATGATTTGTGTTGATTGATGTCTTTGTGTGATTGTGAGTGGCTTGATGAGCAAAACTTTAATTGTATATCATTGTCTTTGAGAGCTACTCACTTGAGAAGTAATGATCTTTAACAAGTATCTTTTATTGTTTTTAGATCATGCACTTAAGCTTGAAAATCTTAGTTTTGAAAAGTGCACTAATGCTTCTCTTATATGTTTTAGTTTTTGAGTTTATGTGGTTGAATATGTGTAGATAATGGATGCATCTAGAAGTTTATTGTTAAGTACATGATAGATGACCTATGGTATGTATCCATTTTGCTTCGGCACTACATAGTAATCAACGAGCACCCTCATGGAAAGGGCTACACACCTTGGTTGTGAAGCCACCCAATGTAGGAAAGGGCTACGCCATTGTGATGAGTGAAAGCCGCCATGAGGAGTATATGTTTTTGTTAGTAAAATCAAAGAAGTGTTGAAATGAATCATTAAAAAAAAAAAAAAATTCTTTGATTCTAAGCCTAAAAGAAATGAAAAATAAAAGGCTTATTGGTGTATAGTTGAGAATTGTGAAATAGCTCGGGTTGACAAATAGAAACGGGGAAAACGAGCCACATGCACACACACGCTCATATGTTGATATCTATTCATTTTAAAAGCAAAAAACCGGATGAATATCGGTTTGACCTATTTTTGGAAAGGCTTTAGATGGATAGGTGTGGATAGAGTTTGCATGTTGATATCACAATTACTCCTACTATATATTTGAGAAGCATTCACACACACACACTTTGCTTATGTGCTTGATTCATTAGCAATGTGAGAATATTTTGAGAGATTAATGAAAATCTATGATTCTCTCTTGAACTTTGACAAGTTATGAAATATTTTCTCTTATTGCTTGATTGTGTGATTGTGTGATGTCCCTTGTGAACAAATCTACTTGTTGATAATATGTGGAGCATATGTTAAGGGGGAGCTTTAGTTTATTCAACTTTCGCTTTCTATACGATTTGTTTGCTTAATATCTCGTTCTTTATCTCTTGTGTCCCTTGTCTATTCCTTGACAAAAAGGGGGAGAAAATGTATACCTCACCATGTTTGATATTGGGGAGTTTTTGTATACTTCACACCTTGTGTGGAAATTGTTCCAATTGTGTGAATCTTATTCCTCTTTGTGCTTAATTGTGACTTTGTCTTAAGGGGGAGAATTCTTGTCTTAAGGGGGAGAAAGAATTCTTTCTTGACAATGTTAAGGATAGTTGGTTCTTGGAAATTGGGAAACTAAGGGAATGCTTTAACTTGAACAAATTTTATTCACTTGAGATAGTGCATTTGTGTATGAGATAAGGGATATCTTCTTTGTTTGATTGTTTGGTTAAATAACTCACCATTCTTCTTTAGAGAAGATCTCTTGTTTTGGTTGCTATTTTCTCTCATAGGTACTTTGAAGACCGAAAGAGGAATTCTTGAAGACTTGAAGATTTTTAGTCTAGGAATTTCTTTGTAATGTGAGATTGAGAGTATGCTATCATCTTGAGTTTATTTGAGTGAAACATTGTATGGTGAGGTTGAGTGTTTTTGCCAATGGAATAGCCAAAGGGGGAGATTGTAAGGTTCACTATTTGTATTGGCTTGATTCCATTGCAAAACACTCTATGATTGTATTAGTTGTTGCTTAGGACATTATTTGAAGAAAGGAAGCTCAAAGAGTGAAGAGCAACATCTCGTGCAAAAGTCGTCTTCAAGAGGTGAAAATCGTCAAAGGTAAAACTTGACTTCCACCCTCTTGCAAGGCGTTAGCGCACACACACACAATTCATACATGTGTGTCCCTGCATCGTGGTTCAAACATTTGGTATAACACATTCACACACTTCATAGCATGCTCATGCATTGATCTTGTATTGACAAACATTGTGAAATTGCATGCTTTGTAACTATCTCTTTGATATGGCATGTTTGTGTGAATATGTGTTTATTTGTTTTCATATTTTGTGTTTAGGACTTGAACATGTTCTTATTTAATGCCTTATCGAGTTCCGGTCGTTTCGGTTACTCACTCATAAGGTTTCGAGTCCAAACAAGTTGACTATGCTACTTTTCGTTCTCATTTGTTGTGTTGATTTCATCATCGGATTCCGAAATGATTTTTCAACCATTTTTCAAAGTTGAGTAGTCGTAGTCGTGCGTGAGGGAGTCACGGTTCGTAATCCGAAAACGGATTCGAAATCGGAGGTCGGATGCTCAAGATATGGGGCAACGAACCGAGGGAGCGCGCGAGAGGTGGGCAAACCACGTGTGGCCACTTGGCCAGCCCGTGTGGGAGGCCGTGGGCCCCACGGGCAAGGGAGCCTTCTGCTCCCGTGGGCCCCACGCGCCCCCCACGGGGTGCTGATGTGGCACCACGTGATTTGCTCGGAAATCTTCTCCTTTTCCCTCCTTTTAATCAAACCTCCTTCCCTCCATCACTTATGCAATTTTTTGAAGAACACCTCAATCCCGCATCAGTTTTTTCAATATTTTTGCTTACTTGTTTTGATCATATCTCTCTCATACGAACTCGAAATCATTCGGTTCAAAAACCAAAATTGTTGGTCTCGAAGAGAGCTACAAACCCCAAGCATTTCCAGAGGCAGTTGACTTCGGCATTTTTCTCAGTAGGTCAATTTCCAGTCCGTGGTCAGTATTGGTTTTTCAACTTCTTGTTTTTCAATTTCATTTTTGATCAACTATTGATTCTTTCCATTTGATTGATGAAATTTGTTAAGAAGTATGTTAGATCACATGCTAGGGTTATTTGATCATTTGTTAATTGAGTTTTAGCTTTGTAATGTGTTTTGAACATATTTGTGCTAAACTTGATATATCATGAAATTGATTCTAGAAAACATATATGTGATGTGCTTCATGTTATTTTCTATGTTTTATTTCATGATCTAAGAACTAGGTTTTTAGTGTGCTAAATTGAATATTGATACCTTTGTTCTTATTGTTTTGCATGTTTTGATTTCTAGATAACTTTTGTGATTGAGTGTTGAAATCATATTCTAGACTATCATTGAACATGTACATTTTGCTTGATTGATCATCTAGCTTAATTTGTTTGTGCTTGCATCATTTGCATCACTTTAGATCATAGCCTTGCATTAGGTTGAAGTCTCTAGCAAAGTGAGTGAAGCTTTGTGGATAGAGCAAGGGAGCCTTGATTAGAGTCGGGAGGACTCGGATAATCAAGCAAGGAAGTCTTGTCTAGGGTTGGGAGGATCCGGATAGGCAAGCAAGAAATCTTCCTAGAGACGTGAGCGTCTTGGATAGGAAGTTGCTTCCTAGAGGTGTAGGATACATCTCGGATAGGGAGTAGGCTAGGTGGTTCACTAGGCCCGAGGGTAGACTAGGAGTTGATAGCTTGAGCGGATATCATGAGTTGGTAGCTTGAGTGTGTAAGTCCTTTTCATCATAGTGAATTGCTTCGCCGGTGGTTGTGGTATCAACCCGTGGATGTTTCCTCATTGAGGTTTTACCACATTAAAATCATTGTGTTCAATTTTGCTTTACTTTCCTTTATCTTCCATATATTACATTGATTGCACTTCTTGTAATTTGATTAACTCTTGTCTTAGTTAATCCAATTCATTTGCTAAATCTATTCAAGTGTGCATATGTCTTGTAATTTTCCGCATTAATTTTTGATTGGAAGAATTTGGAGCCTATACCTATTCACCCCCCCCCCCCTCTAGGTATATTTCACTACTACATTGAGGGAAATTTCACAAAGAGTTACCAACAACTCTGAAGTATATGTATCTAGGTGATGATGAGACATACCCGGTAATTGTTGCTTCAGAATTGCAGAGTACCGAGGAAGAAAGGCTCATTGGGGTTCTACAGAAACATAAGTCAGCTATAGGATGGTCAATTGAAGATATCAAGGGAATCAGTCCAACAATTTGCATGCACAAGATATTTCTCGAAGAAGAGTCTAGACCGTCAAGAGAAGCCCAAAGGAGATTAAATCCGATAATGAAAGAGGTGGTGAAGAAAGAGGTCCTGAAACTTTTACAAGTGGGGATAATTTATCCCATATCAGACAGTAAGTGGGTCAGCCCGATTCACGTGGTTCCTAAGAAATCAGGTATTACCGTGGTTCGCAATGAGCAGAATGAGTTGGTTCCACAGAGGCTTCAGACAGGATGGAGGGTGTGCATCGACTACAGGAAGCTGAACACTGCCACTAGAAAATACCACTTCCCTCTTCCATTCATAGATCAGATGCTCGAGCGATTGGCAGGGCACAGTCACTATTGTTTCCTCGACGGATACTCAGGTTACAATCAGATAGCTATCGCACCAGAAGATCAAGAAAAAACTACTTTCACTTGTCCATTTGGGACGTTCGCATATAGAAGGATGCCATTCGGTCTCTACAATGCACCAGGTACTTTTCAGAGGTGTTGATGTCAATATTTTCAGATATGTTGGAAGAGATCATTGAGGTATTCATGGATGACTTCTCAGTGTTTGGGGATTCATTTGATTTGTGTTTGCACAACCTTACCTTAGTCCTTAAGAGATGCGAGGAGAACAATTTGGTGTTGAACTGGGAAAAGTGCCACTTCATGGTACAACAAGGGATAGTTCTGGGACATGTGATTTCAAGAAGAGGAATTGAAGTGGACAAAGCTAAGGTGGAGGTGATCAGTAGTTTACAGCTTCCAAAATCTGTGAAAGATGTGCGGTCTTTTCTTGGGCATGCGGGTTTTTACAGAAGATTTATAAAGGATTTTTCGAAGATAACAAGGCCCTTATGTTTGCTTCTACAAAAAGAAACTGAGTTTGAGGTGACTGAAGAGTGCATGGTAGCTTTTAACACTTTGAAGAGTGCATTGACTACCACACCAGTAATAATTCCACCTAATTGGGAATTGCCCTTTGAATTGATGTGTGACGCTTCGGATTATGCTATCGGAGCAGTTTTGGGGCAGCGAGTAGATTAGGTTCCGCACGCAATATACTATGCTTCTCGAACCTTAAATGACGCTCAATTGAACTACTCAACAACTGAGAAGGAGCTCCTCGCAGTAGTTTTTGCATTGGAGAAATTCCGAACTTACTTGGTGGGTGCCAAAGTCATTGTATATTCGGACCATGCAGCCCTTCGTCATCTTCTTCAGAAAAAGGATGCCAAACCTAGATTGATTAGGTGGATCCTCCTGCTACAAGAATTTGACTTGGAGATACGAGACAAGAAAGGTAGTGAGAACGTGGTTGCTGATCATCTAAGCAGGTTAGTACAGGTAAACCCGGATGAGGTAGACATATTGCCATTGCATGAGAAGTTTCCGGATGAACAATTGTTGGCTGTAATGGATAGTGAACCATGGTATGCTGATATGGTTAACTATTTGGTAAGTGGGGTAGTCCTAGAGGATTTGAACTCACAAGGAAGAAAAAGGTTCATTACAAAAGCAAAAAAATACTTTTGGGATGACCCTTATTTGTACACTCATGGTCCTGATTCTGTGATAAGAAGATGTGTTCCTGAGTCAGAGCAGATAGACGTTCTGAAATTTTGTCACGAGCTGCAATGTGGAGGACATTTTGGTGCAAGAAAAACAGCCTTGAAAGTGTTGCAATCTGGATTTTTCTGGGAATCGTTACATAAAGATACAGTCTGGTTTTGTTTGGCATGCAACAGATGCCAACGTACGGGGAGCATAAGTAAGCGAAATGAGATGCCCTTATCTGGAGATTTGATAATAGAGCTTTTTGATGTCTGAGGCATAGATTTCATGGGACCATTCCCACCATCTTGTGGTTATAGTTACATCTTGGTAGCAGTTGATTATGTGTCAAAATGGGTAGAAGCAAAGGCCACAAGGAATAATGATGGTCAAACTGTGGTGAAATTTGTGAGGGAGACGATATTTGCAAGATTCGGGACTCCTAGAGCTATCATTAGCGATGGAGGTACGCATTTTTGCAACAGATCCTTTGCTGCACTTTTGAAGAAATATGGTGTAAGGCATAAGGTTGCTACACCATACCACCCACAGACTTCAGGACAGGTTGAGGTCGGCAACAGACAAATTAAGAGTATCCTAGAGAAGACTGTCAATTCCACTCGAAAGGATTAGGCGTTGAAGTTAGATGATGCATTGTGGGTCTACAGGACAGCTTTTAAGACACCTATTGGGATGAGTCCATATAGGTTGGTCTTTGGGAAGGCGTGTCACCTTCCAGTAGAACTCGAGCATAGAGCCTTATGGGCAGTCAGGAAGTTGAACTTTGATTATGACAAGGCCGGTGAGGAGAGGAAACTTCAGCTGTGTGAACTCGAGGAATTTCGCTTGGAAGCGTATGAGAGTGCAAAACTATACAAGGAAAAGACTAAGTTGATACATGACAAGATGATAGTGCATAAAGACCTTCGTCCCGGTATGCAAGTGCTGGTGTTCAACTCCCGGCTGAAGCTGTTTCCCGGTAAGTTGAAGTCTAGATGGTTTGGACCATTCAGGGTCACACAAGTTTTTCCCCATGGAGCTGTAGAAGTGCAAAACGAGAAGAATGGCAACATGTTCAAGGTAAATGGGCATCGGGTTAAGCCTTACATTAAGGATTTCGGAGCTGTCGTTCGATTGGAGGATTCCGTGCTTATAGAGCCGTAGAGCTCTCACACGTCTTGCCTAGACGCTAAATAAAGCACTTGGTGGGAGGCAACCCACCTAGGTAACATTGTTTTTTCTCTTTCGTTTATTTTCTTTAGATTAATTTGAGTCAGTAATTAGTGTGAGTCGTCTGTTTAGTGAAGAGTATTATTCAATCCAGGTTTGGGGGAATCGAGATTTCCAGTTGTGTTGAGCTGTGTGCAGTTATGTTTTATGTGCGCTTGTTTGTTTTGGTCAGAATCAGGTTCGAACTACACATTTTTGGGAATTAACGCTTGATAGACCGCTCAAGAGACAGCTATGCCTGAGCCGCGGTACACTCAATGTTGCAACACTGGAATGGCTCGCCACCTAGACCGCTCAAGTGGCGTTGTGCATGGCCAGCGGTAAGTAAAGAGCTGATGCTTGTAGAGTTTCACGCAGGATGTACCGCTCAAGATGCACATGCACGAGCCGCGGTACGAGCAACTTCAACAACAATGGAATGGCTCGTGCAAGGGACCGCTCAAGAGGCTCTCGATGAAATAGGGCCTGTCACATTTTCAGCATTTACCGTGGCCCATACCGCTGAAGAGGAACATGCATGGACAGCGGTGAGTCCAGCGTAAGTACCACTGGAATGGTTCGCCGCCTAGACCGCCCAAGAGGCAGCTGCACAAGCCACGGCCAATATTTAAGTGCATCACTGGTTTGGCTCGCCTGGCGTGCCGCCCATGATGCATGTACCTGCCAAGCGGTACACCCAGCAGTCCAATTAATAAAACGGTGCGTTGGACTCTCCAGGTAAGTTTTTCTTCCCTTTACCGCTGACCGGACCGCTGCCCATGCAGCGTGTCTCGTCAGCGGTTGGTCCAACTTTGCCCTACTCTATTAAAAAGTGGCGAGCAGTTTTGTGGGTCTCATTTGACCCACAAACGGCTGCACACTCTTGTTCTCTCTTCCTCCTCTTTCTTTTCTTCTCTCTCAATTTCTCTCCATAGTCTCTACTCTCCTAAATTTCGACTACAAGGTATGCTTTCTCTTCTCTCTTCTATTTTACTTTAATGGCATTAACTTATGAAGTTTTGATTTTACAATGTGGTATGAAGAGATTGAGAGTTTTTCATGCTCAAATTCGGATTCTATGTCTTAATCACCAATGGGCTTTGTTCAAATTGATCTATTTAGCATGATTAAGTTTATTGGGTTGTGTTTTTCACTTGGTATATAAGGAATTCCGAAAATTGTTGTTCTTAGGAGAGTTTGAATGTTTTTGCTTGAATAATGGTTGCCATGCTTGATTTTGAGGGATATATTTGATTTATTTGGACTTGCATGTGATTTATTTGGTCTTGCATGTGATTTATTTGGACTTGCATGTGATTTATTTGGTCTTGCATGTGATTTATATGGTATTATAAAAATATTGGGAGCTGAATTTTGAAACGAAATGCTGCCGAATTTTTGGTAGAAATTTGTGTGTAATTGTTGGCTTGTGTTATCTGCAGATGGCAAGGACTGCTATAGGGAAGCGTCCTCGGGTCAGTACATCCGATAAGGGGAAACAAAAGGCATTGCCAAAACAAGCACAACACAAGGACTTTAAGAGTCGGTTCAGCAATTTCCTCAGGCGACCTTGGATTATTGAGAGGGGAATTGATGTTGAGAGTTTGGTACAGACACCTGTTCCACAGATGGTTACAGACCGCGGATGGGGTGGATATGTTGCACGCCCACCAAGGCCGAACAGGGGGATTGTGACAGAGTATTATGCTAGTGCTGTACCAGGGAGACTGTTGGTTGGAGAACCAGTTTTAGTGCAGGGTGTTGAGGTTCATATAACTCCGGAGGCCATTAATCAGTACTTTGACGCTCCGGAGGTGGCTATCAGTAACGGTCGAGGGATAGAGTATATTGCAGATCTTGACCCCTATAGAGGACGAGTGGCTGCAGGCCTTAGGATGGATGGACAGGCGGAATGGGGTACATTAGTGAAGCTGTACCAGCGCGACACGCATGCCGATGTTGCCTTTTGGAACCTTTTCCTGACATACTCACTGATGCCATCCCAGCACCGTTCAGAGATTTTTTATGACTAGGCCCGTGTGTTGCTACGTTTGAGGTCAGGTGGCCCTATCAATATTGGACGGGTGATTTTCAATGCCATTCAAGACGCCAGTGTGCACGATGACCAGTCCATGGTTTTTCCGTGTTTGATCACTGCTTTCTGTAGACAGGCAGGCATTGATGTGAGTGCAGGGTTAGAGAATCATGACCCGAGTATGATGAACTTGACGAACTGGAACCAGCAGTTAGTCCTGAGGGGCCTTCCTCCTATTGGAAATTATGGGGAGAGAAGACGTCGCCGAGAAGAGCGAGAGGCAAGAAAGGCTAAGGCAGCTGCACTTTTACAAGACCAGCCTCAAGGGGCACCACAGGCCCCTCAGATAGGCGGAGCTCAGCCAGGAGGTGATCCATTTACCACTCTTTTGCAGGCTATGCAGACGCATATGGATTTGCGCTTCGCGCAGTTGGAGGGTCGATTAGATACTCGTTTTGACACTATCAAGACTAACATAGAGGAGCTGCGTGGGATGCTGACTAGCCGGTCTTCTGTGGCTAGTGGGAGTGGAGTGCCATTTCAGCCCCCTATGCCTGACCAGGATCCTTTTGCAGCCGGTGGATCAGGTGTCGAGCCGTAGGATTTTGACCAGCGGACCCCGATTTTGAACTTTGATGATGAGCAGCAGATGTAGGATGACACGATAGACTCCGATCAGGGGACCGAGATCTTACAGCTCTCCGATGAGGATGGAGGAGATTAGCAGGCTATGATTTTTTTTTTTTTTCTTTTTCTTTTTGAACTTTTATTTGCTTTTGTTTTTCTTTTGTTTTTCTTGCCTGTCTTTTCTTGCTTGTCAACATTGAGGACACTGTTGAGTTTAGGTTTGGGGGTATGTTGAGTCTTGGGTCATGTTTTTCAGTGTTTTAGAGTCTGTCGTTCCTGCAGTAACCTTGATGAGATATTTTGGTATTTGACTTTGAAATGATATGCTTAAATCACTGGGTTTAAACTAACATCTTGCCACTTAGAGTATTGCATTGCATTTTCAAAATTTATGACATGCTCTGGATGTGATAGTGGATAGGATGCCTAGTTGGATTGCCATGATTAATAGTGGAGACTACCCTGTGAGTTCACTAAGCCAAAGTGCGTACATAAATGACATATATGAGAGATTATTTTGTTTCTACTCTTTAAACACTCAATAGGTTCTTAGCTTTAGATTTGATCTCTATAGGTTGAACATTGAGCATTATAGAGCATTCATCATAAAAGATTTTCACATGTAATCTTTGATCTTGAGTAAGTCGAACCAGTGGAAGTGATGTTAGACTATGTGTGCATGAACTAATTAAAAGGCCTGTAATATTTCCTACCTATGTGTGTGTGCTCCATAGCCCTGTTTGAAGCCAAACACTGATTGCCTTTTCTTTCTTCACCACATTTACTGTAACCCATGTAAGCCATATTATAGCCATACCTGTTAACTTGGGATCATGCTTTGAGATGGTGAAGAAGGTTGAAGAGTTCGCATAAGAAGTTGTGCGAAAGTGATACGAGTCAAATGAAGAATGAGCTGCATTCAATCCAAATGTAAGAGGCAAGGTTGTAGTTTTTGTATTTAGTATTGTTAAAAAAATAATAATAATAAAAAATAAAAAATAAAAAAAAAATAAAAAATAAAAAAAAAAAGAGAAAAAGAAAAGAAAGTTTTACCACCAAAATGAATGGTGAGTTGCGTATGCCAGAAAAAGAATCTAAGGAACACAACATGTCAAAGGACTTAAGTGTTGTATCTACTCTCGAAGGAGTGGGCAAAAGTGAATGGTGAATTAAGGGGACATCAATGAATGGTAAGTGGCATTATTCCACTTGCAAAGGAAGTCAATGAAGACCTAAGAGCTTGTGCCAAGCCGTAAAGGTAACTGAAGACTCTCACTGAATGATCCTAGGGTTTTGAACTCCTACATCCCGTTCCTTTCTAACCTTCACCCAATAGCCCCATTACAACCTAATGAAAAGTCTAATTGATCTGCTGGTTATCCTTGCTATGAAAGTAGAAGTGTATGTGTGTTTATCTTGCTCATAATGATTCGATTCTTTTCATGAGATCTTTGCATTCAAATCAAGCGTTCTTTCAATGACATATTCATATGCGATTATAATTTGAAATTTCTTGTGCATAACTTCTTTCGCATATGCTTGATGAGTTTATTTGCCTAGGTTCTGTGAGAAATATGAGCGATATCTGGTGAGGCTTAGAGTCAAGGCGAATTACATCTATGGCGTTCGGCAAAGTGTTCTTGATGCTAGAATATCTTGAGTTTGGGCTTTTCATCTAAAACTGAGCAATGCATTCAAATTTGTGACATAATGTTAGTCTTTACCTATTGGCTTTTGCATGCATTGTTTCAATCTGAGCATTAATCGATTGCATCTCGAATGATTGGTTTTGTGGGATATGTTTGTGGGTGTCATAGCTGAGAACCCTCAGGAGACAACACTCCTCCTACTAGGGACACCTAGAGGTTTAAAGGCTTGTAGCATGTGCTCAATGCTATCGCGTTCCCTGTGAAAGTGGCTTTATTAGGATTTAGTTTTTCAATTTAGGAATGATTGGTTTTGCTCGAGGACTAGCAAAAGATAGGTTTGGGGGTATTTGATCAGTCTAATTCTATGCTTATATTTTGCCCTTTTTGCTTATGTTTATGCGCGTTTCTTGGATCCTTTCGGTGGGTTGATGTATTTGTTAAGTCTTTGCAGGTCTCTTACCATAGAAATGTTGATCGGATCGTATTCTGGAGATGATGGAGTCAAAAGATGCAGAAAGGGCATTTATTCCCATTTTCCGTGGCCCATGCCACCCATCAGGCAGGTGCACCGTCGGCGGTGCAACAGGCGCCAGTGAAGTCCCCTTTTCCGCGGCCCATGCCGCTCAAGAGGCAAGTGCCTACTCAGCGGCACGCCAAGCGAGCCATTCCAGTCTTGTGGAGTTAGTTTTTCCGCTGCCCATGCACGTGCCTACCCAGCGGCACGTTGAGCGGTGGACCGCCTCCTCGTCCTCTCGTTACCGCAGAAGACCTATAAAAAGAAGGAAAAAAGAGAAAATAGAGAGTCGACATATAGACAGATAGAGAGAGTTTTTAACACCACCATTCATTGATTCTTTTCATTCATTCCATCAGAGGAGATTACTTGGAGCAGGAAGACGACGGAGATCTCAAGTCAGAAGCATCACACCATAATGGGTTCTATCTTCATCTCTTCTATGTTTTTGTTCTCTCCATTGATGTGTAACTAAACCTTTATTAGGGGATTGATGTAACCAATTTTGGACAACTCTATGTAATCAATTAGTCTATCTTTTTGTTAATCAATTGGGTTTTAGTCTTGTCTATTGAATTAATTGCTCAATATTATTGATTCATATTATTTTGTGGCCTCAATTGATATGAGTTTGTGATTTAGTTTATCTTTGAGATTAGGGTTTGGATGTGAATGGCCTTTCCATTTAAATCACAATCATAAGCTTAATAGACTTGAAAATTAATGTTTGCATGGCCTTGTGGCATTGATTTGGCTTAGAGTTTTGTTCATAGGGATTTCATTACTATCACTTGACACATGGCCTTTGTGCGAGTGGTGGGAAGGAGATTCGTTCTTAATTGTTTATCAAAACAAGCCCTAAACTTTATTGAAGTGTTTATTGAGACTAATTGAGAGCATTGAGTGTCTAAGAGAGGTGCATCGATTCCCTAGTATCTCCCCATATATTCATTCTTTGATTTGTTTATTCGTTGATTTGATTTTTAGTTCAAGTAGTCATAATTTAGGTTAATCCTAGAGTTAAACAATCTTTCCAAAGAAAAGCATTATGCAATTTAGTTTTCGCATTTAGAGTAACCTTTACTAGATTAATTGGTTTTAACTGATAAAATCGCCGATCCCAGTGAACGAACTTTCTTAATAAATTGAACACAGATTTTACTGCATCAGTTGTTAATTGGTGTCGGAGAGTTAAAATTTATAGAAAATGGGTTGGAAAGTGAAGAGTTGGAAAATAAATGTTAGAAAATAAAAGATTGGAAATTTTAAATTTATTATAGAAAATGGATTGAATTAGGGATGGGCATTGTCCGATTTGGTCCAGTTTCAACTGGAACCAGACCAAACCAAAAATTACGATTTTTTAAAAAACAGAACCAGTTTGGACCAATCTCCTTTTTAGACTAGACTAGACCAAATTATATTGGTTCGGTTCGGCCTGGTTCGGTCTAACAGTTCTTGACTTAAAATTTTCTTTTTAAATTCTTTTTATTTAAAATTTATATCAAATGGTCCATCATTGAAAAGAAATATATGGCATGATAAGTTATTGACCAATTCCTATATCAACTAAATAAAATATATTCGAACATAAAACTTAAAATTCAAATATCTTTTTAGACCAAATAAATTAATAAACTAAAAGCCAAATAATAGACTATTGGTGGTTGAATAAAACAAATATGAAATAATAAATGAGGGTTTTCACTTTTAATTGCTAGTTTTAAAGTTTTGGATGTTATATGTAATAGAATTAAAATGTGTGCTATAAGTATTCGGTTTATGGTTCGGTTTGGGTTTGATAAGTTTGGAGCATAGACTGGATCATACCATATGATTTTATTATTAAAAAAACCGTATGGTTTTTTAAAAAGTAAAAAACCAGACCAAACCAAGCGATTTGGTTTGATTTTGCTTGGTTTGGTCTGATTTGGTATGGTTCAACGGTTTTAGGCTTTTTTGCCCACCCCTAGATTGAATTACCGTTGGATATGAAAGAGTTTTTTTTTTTTTTTTTTCCTTTAATTTTTTATTTATTTATTAAAAGTTATTTATTTTTTTAATTAATTCTAGAATAGTATAGAATTCTAATTATTCTTTTTTCTTAATTTTTTTTTCTAATTATTCTTTTTAATTCAACATCTATATCCAAGAAAAAAAAAAAAAAAAAAAAACTAATAATAATTACCTAGAGAAGTCAAACCCACTACAATATCAATATTCAATACAACACCAATTGTGGACGACCCAAGTTAAAAATAAAGATCAAAAATCTCGAAAAAAAAAATTACATGGAGAAAACTCTACGCCAAGATAATATGATAAGGCCAACTTGGGAGGTCTCTGCAGTTTCCCATTGAAACTCTAGCCTTAATTCATAGGATCTCCTATCAAAATGTCAGAGATTGAAAAAAAGTCTCTCCTCTAGTTTTCTCTGAAACCTAGGGTGGTAGTAGTCAGGAGTTTATCTTTTTTTGAGGGTTTTGGTGAGAGATTAGGTGGTTGGTCCTGTGTTAACGAGATGGGTGTGGAAGAGTTAGAAAAACTTTGCGCTTCATTGTCGTTAAAAGAAAGAGAGGGCCCAGTGCAGCGATTGGAGGTAGGCTTGAAGGTGGTGGGTTCACAAAAAATGGCACTGTGCTTAGCCAGTCGTATTATATCCCCAGATCTAATTAATAGAGACGTGTTTCGTGCAGTGATCTCTAAGATCTGGAGAGTAAGGGAGGTTGTAGAGATTGAAGTTATCACTAGTAATACTTATGCTTTTCACTTTAAGTCTCTTGAGGATTGGCGGAAGGTACTTGCTAGGGGGCCATGGAGCTTTGATAACAATTTGATTGTCCTTGAGGAACCTACTGGTTAGGGAGCTATTGAAAGTCTGAGATTTAGTTCGGCGGAGTTCTGGGTCCATATATCTAATATCCCAATCCTATGTATGACAAAGGAAATTGGGCGCTTCCTTGGAAGCATTATTGGAGATGTTCGGGAAGTGGATACGGGGTCATCTAGAGAGTGTCTTGGGAAATTCTTGTGAATCCGTGTGGCTATTGACATTGATAAGCCTCTACGGCGTTTTCTTCGGGTTAATATTCTTGGGAATGGTGAGGAGACAATAATACCAATCCAATATCAAAGGCTGCCTAATTTTTGTTTCCATTGTGGGTTGTTGGATCATACGGTTCGCGATTGCCCAGTTGCTGATAAGGAAGGCCCTGTAGAGGGGACTAATTTAGCCTTTTGAGCGTGGTTGAGAGCCCCTGGAGTAGCTAAATCTCCTATTCAATGGGGTTAGGGGCGTAACCCTGAGGTAAGGAATATGTCTGGTAATAGATGATCCACTAATTTAGTGGAGGAGGCACGTAAGTTTCGACAAAGTTCAATGACGGCTGGTAACTCTAGACCAGTGAAAATTACAGTAGTCAGATGGGATGGTGGTGGTTCGGTTGTGGCTAGGGACGAGGTTATTTTGAAAAGGGGGAATATTCCCGAAAATGTCTCAATTTCAAATTTGAATAATTGCTCTCCGAGGATGACGGGGAATAGTTCAAAAGGGAAAGAAGTGGATGTTAGGATTATGCTCAATAGCAAGAGTGTAATATTGTAATTAACAATCTTTTTCATATTAATAAAGTGATTTTTGGTTTAACAAATCTTATAGCATTTATAGTTTAATATTATAATTGTCAAAGTAAATAATCATAAGGTCTAAAGACTATGAGAAAAGAAGAATTGTTCGTACATCTGGATATATATGTGGTAGACACAATTCTTTAGTTAGTCTTGAATAATGTTCACAACTTAAGTTAAAGGCTGGGCACCTTTATCTTGTTAAAGTTGTAGAATTCTTTTACTATCATTTGAGTGGGATCAAATGAGATATGATGAGTCTAAAATCATCGAAGTGTCTTCGAGTAAAAGAATCTAGTGCACTGGGTGCATTGAACTGGATCACAATGAAAAGCTTTATCCAGAACCGTCAATAGATAATAGTCTTTTCATTATCAGGACAATCGGAGAGTCTATCTCAATCCTGAGATAAATGATGGACTTATGGTTGCAAGTGATATCATTTGAGTTATCAATGAGTACGATTATATAGCATAGTCTATCCTCGATAGTTTGATGATATTCATTTGTTAATCGATAGAGGACTTCATTTATAGACATGGACATCGTGGCTCCATTTATTAAATGAGAGTATAATATCATTATATAGATGTTTTGAGGTAATTGGATATTAAATCTCAACGTTGAGTTTTCGATAGTGTCTATTGAAAACATGGCTTCTGGACAAGTCAAAATATCCAAGTTCAAAACGTGGTCATATGAGTAAATATGGTAACTTGGAGAGTTATAGGCGGTCTATGAACTCTTGGCGATTACTGATATTAATCACGAGGATACACTATCTCCAATATGATTGTCTAGGGTATGAATGAGGAACATCTTCTTATTCTATCTTTATTTAAGAGTTCAATTTTAGCTCTTTAGTGGAATGAGTTAAAATTAATGGATCGGACCTAAGTGAATCATTTGTTGATTGTGATTAGGATATGTCTATTGAAGCTTAAATTTAGATAGCCCGCCAAGATCCCCAATCCACACGGACTTGCATGGATCACTTGATATATTCTACCGGACCAATTTATGGGTCCATTTAGAATTGCATTTAATATATTAAGAATATAATTTGCACATTATTTATTTAATGGGCTGTTCAATTATATTAATATATTAATGAAAGGCATGTGGGCTTGTTTCTTTTAGTAAGAATGGGTCTGGTTCACATGTGGGCTTTTTATTTAAAGTCCAATGGATTAAATGAAATAAGAAAATAATATATGGCCCATTTATTCAAGTGGGGCGGCAAGGTGTATATATTAACCTAATATATTATTTTGTTTCATTGTTTTAATTAAATAAGAATTAATTAATTTATTAATTAATTGTTTAATTAAGAAACAAATCTTTTTCTGATCAGGAAATATATTTCCTAAAGTTATACTATTGGTAGTAGTATACTAAAAGTAAAAGACTTGTTTGATAAGAAAATAAATAATTAATTTTATTTATTTAATCAAATAAGAAGTCTTTTTATTTAGTCAATAAAGAATAAAAAATACTTATGAGTTGGATTAGGGTTTGAAGTCTAAAGGTTGATGGAAATTAGGGTGCAACACAAACCCTTTTTGGTATGTGATTTGCGGCAACCCTAGTCCCATTTTAGAGGAAGATTTCGGCAACCCTAAATTAAGGAGGAAGCAAAATTTCGGCCACCTATATATTACCACATATAGAATTCGGCCACCCTAGTTGATTGAATGATTCAATTTTCTTCTTCTTCTCAATTCATAGAAAAGTATTATTTTATTCTACTAAGACATAAAAGAGAGAAGAGATTATTCTTTGATGGTACACTAATTGCTTGTTCATCAATAAGCTTGTGTGTACAACATCGAATTAGGTTCACGCGAGTTTCGATCATTAGATTGAGAACTCAAAAGTGACCGGAATAATCTTTGTCTTCTTTTGATTGTTTTGTGACTAACAAAAGAAAAAGAAAAGTTTGTTTGTCCATTCTCAGGTTTGCAATTCAAAGAAAAGGGAGACCATGCTCCTAAGTGATTCACGTTCGTGCTAGGATTGAAGATCTTGCGGATTACCATCGACGTAAGTCAATCAGATCACGCGACAAAAGGTATTCTTCTTTGTTGGTTTATATATATGCTTAATTAATTAAAGGGTTAAGGTTCATAAAAAGGAAAAATTTTAAAACTACTAAATCTATTTTTAGTCTCGCTTCCGCTGCGTGTACTACGGTATTTTTCCCTACAGTGGAGGGGGGATTTTTGGGTGGTGTTTGTTCTGGAAACCCAATCTCTAAAGTTGACTTTGTGTCCCTCTCTATCGTCGATAATGGTGCAAAGAAGAGTGGTGAGGTTTCAGAGATGGAAAGTTCTAGATTATCTAGTATTGTTAATGGCAGGAAATCGGGGGTAGTTTTGGCAAGGCCAAATTTGGATGGGCCGGGCTTAGGCTTTCAAGAGGTTAGTGAGAAGTAGATTGGTCCAGATAATATAATTTTTTCAGTTGGGGGCCCTAGTAAGTTTGGGACCTCACCTAAGCCTGGTAAGGGTATAAAGGGTGGTGGAAAACTATTGACCCATTCTGATGAAAATATTGGGCCTCCCGAAGTTTTCAGGTCTGACCTTCATGTGGGAAAGCTGAATGGGCCGTGGGTGAGGCAGTGGAAAAAAGCTGCGAGGTCTAAATCAGGATTGGGGTCTCTTTCAGCAGTTGGTGATGTTGTTGGTGTTAAACGTTCTGGTTCTTTGGTTGATGCTGGTTTCTTTCCTAGGTTGAAACGATCCAAATCTGATTCCACTACGACTGTTTCAGATGAGGTTTTATCGGCCAGTTGGCCTTCCCCAGCCCACCGATCATCATGAAAATATTCATGTTGAATGCTCGAGTACTAGGAAGTAACTGGGCATTCCAGGTTTTACGTACGTTTAAGCAGATGTACGGTCCTAATTTAATTTTTCTTTCTGAAACAAAAGTCAATAATGTTTATATGGAGGAGTTTCGTGTGAAGCTTGGTTTTGAGTGTAAATTAGTTGTTAACAGTAATGGTAGGAGTGGAGGTCTTTGTCTGTTTGGTCGAACGCTGTGGATGTCAATTTGTTATCATATTCGTTGTTTCATATTGATGTTCAAGTGACTGCTCATCAGAGTTTGGTTTGGAGACTAACAGGATTCTATGGGCATCCGGAGGTGGCTCAACGCTACCATGCTTGGACTCTTCTTCGAAGGCTGAATGGTATGTCTACTCTCCATTGGGTTTATGCTAAAAAATTCAATGAGGTCCTTGATGATTCTGAAAAGCTGGGGGGGTTTCAAAGACTGCGGTGTCTCATTGATAATTTTTGTTCTGCGCTTGATGATTGTGGACTTCAGGATCTTGGGTATTTAGGTCCCGAATTCACTTAGTGTAACAAACAAAATGGCCCAAACATGGTTCAGGAAAGGTTGGACAGGGTGGTAGGGAATTTTCAGTGGATGGAGATGTTTCTGGGGTCGAGAGTTAGGCACTTGGAGATGTGGAAGTCTGACTATCGCCCTATTTTGCTAGAGGTCAGTCGGGTTATTGGTGTGTCTTCTACCCCTTCTAGACACAGGTTTCGTCGGTTTCATTTTAAGGAATGCTAGGCCGACACCATAACTGTGCGGAGTTCATTAAGAGAGCTTGGACTGGCTTTGGGTCACATTCCGTTTGTCGGATGTGGTGTCTGGTGTCAGCCGTTGTGCTTGAGAGATGGTATGTGGATAACAGGAGACGTTTGAAGATTGATATCGAGGCTAAACAGATGGAGCTTTGGGAGGCTACTAACCAGGTATGTATTGGCGATTGGGCTGATATTAATAAAATTGAGCTTGAGTTGGATAGTCTTCTTGATTTAGATGAGGTGTATTGGAAGCAAAGGTCTCGCGAGTAGTGGCTTCAGAGTGGGGATAAAAATTCTAAATATTTCCATTCGAGAGCTTCGGCCAGAGGTCTAGAAACACTATCAAGGGGATTTATAATAGCATTGGTGAGTGGGTTTTATATATTCCTGATATAGGCAGGGAGGTGGAACTTTACTTTGGGGATTTGTTCACTTGACCGGCTACTATACTTCTGATATGGATTAGTTCTCAACTGTATTGATCCTTGTTTATCGTCCGGTACGAGCTCTTATGTGGACAGTAATTTTTCTACGGAAGAGATTTGCAAGGCGATGTTTGGTATGAGCCCTACGAAGGCTCCTGGGCCGGATGGGCTACCTGCACTTTTATCAGAAGTTTTGGCCAGTGGTGGTGTGGAGGTTACTAAGGCGTGTTTAAGGGTCCTGAATGATGGAGATGGATTAGAAACTATTAATGATACCTTGATCACCTTGATTCCCAAGATTAAGCATGCGGATCGTATCTCGGATTATCGTCCGATTAGTTTATGTACAAGATTGTGGCGAAGGTGCTCGCTAATAGATTTAGGGGAGCCTTAGGTGAGGTTAATTCTGATACTCAAAGTGCGTTCATCTCGGGTCGTCTCATTTCGGATAATGCTATTGTAGGGTTTGAATGTATGCATGCTTTGAGGAGCCAGAAAAAGGGTAAGGTGGGTGCTATGGCTCTGAAACTGGATATGTCGAAGGCTTATGATATGGTGGAATGGGGTTTCATTGCAGCCATGATGAGGAGGTTGGGGTTTTCAGATTCTTGGGTTGATTGTATAATCCAGTGTGTTTCGTCGGTTTCTTTCTCTTTTCTTATTAATGGGGTTTGGTACAGGTCCGTTAAACATTCCAGAGGGCTTCATCAAGGAGACCCACTTTCCCCTTATCTGTTCCTCATTTGCGCTGAAGGGTTGTCTAGACACATTCTTTCGACTAAGAATCATAATGATATTGCTGGGATCCGTTGTAGCAGGGGAGGTCCAAAGGTTTCCAATTTATTTTTCGTCGATGACAGTTTATTATTTTCCAGGCTGCGGAGAAAGACTATCGGTCTATTCGGAGGGTATTGGATATCTATGCTCGCACCTCTGGCCAAGTGGTTAACTTTCATAAGTCTGCCTTCTGTGTTAATAAAAAAGTCTCCCGTGGTAGGGCTGATTTTCTGGCTAGTATCCTTAGGATCCGCCAGGTCCCGTGTCATGATCATTATCTTGGGTTGCCTAGCTTCGCGAGAAAAAGTAGAAGAGCCATTTTTGAGAATATCAAAGACAGGATTTGGGATCGTTTGAAGGGTTGGCAGAGAAAATTGTTTACCGCAGGTGGGAAGGAGATTCTCTTGAAGGCTGTAGTCCAAGAAATCCCCACCTATTCCATGTCTTTATTCAAACTTCCTAAAGGTCTGGTAAATGAGCTCAACAGACTTTGCAATAGGTTTTGGTAGGGGTCGAGTGGTGACAATAGTAAACTTCATTGGGGGTCTTAGAAAAGGCTTTGTCTTAACAAAGAGGATGGTGGGATGGGGTTCCGGGATTTGAATGTTTTCAATAAGGCTCTTCTGGCGAAGTAGTGTTGGAGGCTTATTAAATTTCCTAGCTCCTTAGCTGCTAGAGTTTTGAAGATGCGCTATTTTCCTGACTCCCATCTGTTCCTTGCTGATCGTGGCTCTGGCAGTTCTTTTTTGTGGCAGAGCCTTCTTTGGGGTAGAGAACTCTTAGAAGCTCGCTCAAGGTGGCGGATTGGGAGGTTTCATTTAACACTTCTTTTTAAAAGCCCTTTTTCTAGCACAATTGTTACACATTTGCCTTAGTACACACTTTTACACAATTTGGAGCTTACAATTGACTTCTATTAAGATATGCACCTTAACATGATTAATAACTAGGGAGTGGTTAAGTGTTTGAATCGTGGGTGATGTGTGTAGGTTTAGTGTTTGATCTCAATTTAAGCAATGAAGTACACATAGGGACATGGAAGTGTTTAGGCAATATTTGGAGTTTTGCACACACTATAGCCCAAAATCATTTCTAAAAATCCATCTAGCAAGGGAATACAAATTTCAACAAGCAGTCCACATATATGTTCTATGGCAATCAATGCAAAATTGATGTACAATGAGATCATTAAAAATTAAGAAACAATATTCGAAGAGTGTTTAATGAGTAGAACAATATACCCTCTCAAATAAAACGCTTATAGGCACAAAATTCTCACAAGGGTAGTCTCCACTATTCTCCTAAGCTAAACAAGAATAGAGTTCTATCTACCTCAACAACAAAAGATTGGCATTGTACAAGCAAATTAATAGTGATGCAAAGATCATACATGGCATGAATGCTAGTCAAGATATAGACCTAAAAGCATATATGACATGTCTCTACCGGCACACACAAATATTATCTCAACAAAATGGACTTCGATTCCAAAATTTTCAATTTTGACCAATTTGTAGAGATTTGAAAATTATCAACGACAAAACCTAGAAAAAAACAACATCACGAAAGTTGTCCACACCCCCAAGCCTAAACTTAACATTATCCTCAATGTAGCACAACGGAACCTTTTCCGTATATAAATTGGACAATGCTTAGCAAGATTCGGACATAAAAACAACAAAAATCACAAGGACTAAAAACAACAAAACAAAATAAATCCTAAGATCTAAGCACAAAACAACTCGCACTCTTAGATCTAAACAAAAATAAAATTACAAAAATATACAAGCAATGCATTTATACTTTAAGCACAAAGGTGGGAAACTTGCCACCATACTATAACAATCCACAAGTAATTACATTAAGCTCGAGGATACCTTTTGTAGCGTGAGTTGTGGTTCATGCGTTATGTAGTCCATCCTTCTGTTGAGGCTCGGCGCAGGTTCTTTCCCGCGGAATGAAGTCCCAGACTTCTAGCGAGTTCGTTCTTTCTGGCTGGCAGGCTTGTTCTCCTGGATACGAAGTCGTGGACATTCCCCATTAGTCCCGCAGGTTCTTCTCTTCTGCATAGCAGGTTCATTCCTGTGGATGGAAGTCGCGAACATTCCCAAAATTCCTCCCGCAAGTTCATGACCTCCTGGTCCACGGGTTCTTTACCGCGGACTTGTCTCACTCAAGGCTTCCAGAGGAACTCGCGGCTTTGGGAGCCCGTATTATCCCGCGAATTGAGTTCACGGAAGGCAATTTTCTTCTTCAAGCCTTCTTTCTTGATTCCAGACCTTAGAATCCTACACAACACAAACAACTAAAAAAAAAATCAAATGCAATTGCTTGATATGAAAATAAAAACAAGAAAACAACAAACATAACAAACTACATTATTTGCTAAAACTAAATACGGCTAACGAATAAACCATGTCCCTGGCAACGACGCCATTTTTTGATGCGGGCGGCTGTTGACACCCGATCGAGAAAAGATATTCTAATTCTAATCACCTCGTAAATGCAACAAGGACAAGTATAGCATGTAAGCAAGGGTCGTTCCAATAGAGAGATGGAATCTGTTAACTGTATCTAGTTCTAGTGTTTATTAAAGCATGTAAAAGGAAATGCGTGTGTGTGTGTATGGACTGTAAACTAACTAAACTAAGATAGAAATGTAGCCGGGTGTCTTGGCTATCTAATTAATCTACTCCTAATTAAGTTAATCTACTCTAAAAAGCAAGACACCTTAGCTACGAAAACAAAGGTGGCTTGGAGATAAGCAAGATATGAAACGCATATGGGACATCAGTTTACCAAACACGATATGCAAATCTATGTAGATTGTATAACATGTTAATACCAATTAATTCAGTAAAGGGTTCGTTCTCTTGATTAGGGAATTCCTAAAATCATATCATCACTCTCCAAGTCGGAAGAGTGATTGTGTCTAGGGTTTAGATCCATTAAACACAAGAACATATGAACCAAAGCTATGGTGGCAAGTTATGCACACACAAGCTATTCCCATTCAATAGAGCTAATAGCCAAGCTTATACCCGGAATAGTAATCCAAGCATAAACTCAACTCTCAATCTCTCTAATCACTCTAAGCATAGCATGATGAATCTTCTACCAACATACATACATAAATGAGATATTTGATTACAACTACTCCTACATCATTAGTTAATCTACTCCTAATCTCATTCATACATACATATCAATATACAACTCTCCATACACATGAATATCATAATAAGAGATTATAAATGAATAGCATAGAATAGAATAATACATGAATCAAATCTAAGAACAATACAAACATATATTATAGCATAAGTGTTGGTTTACAATAATCCCACATAAGTTACACATCAATAGAATACAAAGAGATGAGTAAATAAAGAATCACCCTTGAAGACAAACCTCCAAAAGCTCTCCCTATCTATGAAACTCCTATGGCTTGACACATAAGCCCTCCTATCTCTGCATATCTACTCTCCATGGAAGGCTTTCCATGGAGGAAAAATTCCCCATGGATGCTTGGAGTTGCTCTCTTTTTTTTGTTATGCTCAATCCAAGAAGGGTTTCTTGGAGCAAGGTTTGGTGGTGCACTTAAAAGAAAAGCTAAAGAGGTGTATGTATAGTTGGGCAAGCTTTGGGCATGAATGGGGTGTGAAAAGACCGAATTACCCCTGCAAAATATCATCACTTCAGCTTGGACGGGGGTCTGGTGAGTTCAGTATACGGGTTCTTGCTAGTGGCACGAACTAGCCAGAGTCTTGGCGAGCTTGGACGGCGGGAATATTCTAGTCAACCATAAGGTCCAAGCTAGCGGGAAGCTTTCAAGGGTTTGGCCTGCGGAAATGTCTAGCCAGCCAGAAGGTGATGAACTAGCGGGAGGCCTGGCGACTTCATTCCAGTGGGCTCTTTCCAGCGGCATGAGCTAGCCAGAATTCACCGTGGGTTCTGATCTTTTGTCCCGCGGGTTCATTCCAGCTGACCAAAAAGTTTTCAACTAGCTGGTCTTCTCCGTGGCTTCATGCTCCCTTGTCCCGCGGGTTCATTCTAGCAGTACGAACCCGTGGTGGTCTTCTTCACACATAATTGCCCTATTTTACCCACAATTGATACAAACACCTTCTATGTGGGATATTTACTTGCACATAGCTAGAACACACATTATATACACAAAATTGCTCAGAACGAACACAAAAGATAGGACTAAGTGTGAACATCTAGAGCGTAATCAGAGGGTGATTCAGTTTCCATATACCGTGACAGATGGATTCCTAGGCCGGTGAATTTTCATATTATCTTTGCCCCTGTCCTTGGTGTAAATGCTAAAGTCTCAATGCTTTAGCTCCCGTCGGGAGACTGGAATAAGGAGCTGATCCAGGCCTCGTTTCTGAAGGTTGATTCTAACTTGATTTTGAGTTTAGCTTGCTCGTCTTCTATTGAAGTTGACTCCATCATGTGGCATTATGACAAGTTGGGAGCTTTCTTGGTTAAGAGCGGCTATAATTTTGGTAGCAGTGGGTGGTTGAATCCTAGCTCTTCGGGCTTGAACTCTACTGTCTCTTGGTGGAAATTCCTGTGGAGGATGAAAATCCCTTCTAAGGATAAGATCTTTATTTGGCGTGCTTGCAATAATTGGATCCCAACTCATTATAATTTGATGAGGCGTAAAGTTCCTACCGATCCTGGATGTTCACGCTATGATCATCATCTTGAGTCTACCATGCATGCTCTTTGGTGTTGTCCTTTTCTTAGTCCTATTCGTGGAGGGTGTGACTTCATGAAGGGTTTTTGGGGGAGATGACAAGGCTGATTTTATTGACTTTATTATTTATTGTATGCATCAATTGGTTCAAGATGAGTTGGAGCTTCTTTGTTTGGTGATTTGGAGGGTCTGGTTTATTCGGAACAGTGGTATCCATAATGATTCCAAAGTGTTTGATGGAGATGCTGTTTCGTGGGCTAAGTCTTTCTGGAGGATTTTAGGTGTGCTAACTAGGCTAAGCAGGAAGTGGTGTCCAACCGGAGGAATGTTGACCTTGTGTGGTAGCCTCCTGAAGTTGGTTGTTATAAAATCAACACTGATGTTGCAGTGTTTGCGGATGGGGCAAGGGTTGGGGTTGGCATTATTATTCGTGACTTTGCTGGGAATGTCTTGGCTGCTAGTGCTCAGGTGGTTCAGTCGGGTTTCTCGCTCAGATTGCTGAGGCTTCAGCAATTAAGAGAGGTCTTCAGTTGGCTAGTGATGTGGGTATTTCCCCTGCATTGTTGAATTTGATGCGCAAGTGGTGGTTAACCTGGTTAATATGCATGATACTCCTTGCTCTGATATTAGGCTTGTGATCATTGATATTAAGGCTCTTATAGTGAACTTTCCTAGTTGTAGTGTTGTCTTTGCCCTTAGATCTTGTAATATGGCTGCTCATGAGCTTGCCAAAGTTGGGATTTCCGCTAGTGCGGATATGATTTGGTTGGAGGATTGTCCTCCTTTTTGTGTCGTATTGTTTCGGGCGATTGCCCAAGTCCTGTGTAGGCTTTTCTGTTGTTCTTTGAAATGCCTCTTGTTCAGAGATACCCTAAAATTGTGATAGCAAAATTTTGGAGCTCATAAAGTCATACACATTTGTAAAGTTACATATGTGGCCCAGTGGGAGATTATTGGAAAATTCCATCATATGGGACCACACATGTAAATATTAAATGTGTTATGCTATATTTGGTTAAGCCTAAAGTTTTAAGGCTTAAGGGTATAATTGTCATGGAATTAATGTGTAAATACCAAAGTGCTATATCTAATTTGATGAGGGGCCAAATTAGAAATAGCAAACCTTATAATAATCTAATTATTATATATAAGGGTTATGGTCCCCAAATTACACGATAACTTTTGTTTGTCTGCATCCCCATCAATAGAACAAGAGAGAACACTTTAGGGTTCATAAAGATCGTGATAATTTAGAAGATCACAACCCGTCCACTAACCTCCGGCAATGGATTCAGGTACGCTTCCGCTTGTTTTTATCTCCTCTTTCTCTTGAATTGATATGGGTTAGGAACATGAATTTAGGGTTTGATTAAGTATGATATAGAATCATGTTTAGGTTAAACTTTCGGATTAATTATGTGCCTATACATGTTAGATTTGGCATTAATCAAATTCCTTACAAGTGGTATCAGAGCCACCCATGATCGATTCTTGAGAATTTAAGGAATATTTTGGAGATATGTTATTTAATAAATCGGTGTTTGGTATGAGATATATTGTTTAATATATTTGATATATGTTATTTGATTCGATTGGTAGAGAACAAATTATTTTATATTATTGTTTTATTTTCTTTTGGTGGGTTTCTCGATCGGATTCAGATTAGTTATTTTATGAATATTGTTTGATTTTTGGTTAACACATCAGATTTTAATAAAGAAACAAAGAAATATCCAATATTGTTTACGGTATTGTTTGTTTGACTTTTGAGTGTGATGTGTTAGAATTTATGATTCAGTGATGAAGGATATAGTTAAAAAAAAAAAAAAAAAAAAAAAAAATTGATTCAGTGATGAAGGATATAGTTAATCCCTCGTTACGTCCCAAAGGGCAGTGATGTCAATTTAGAATATAATGGTGTTGGTATTTGCATCACTTGGCAGATCATATTCCTGTAACATAGTTGCCATAAAATTATATATATATATATAGTCTTTCTATTATTAGTTCGAACTGACAAAAGTTATATCAGTTCTTATATGTGAGCCACTGGATTTAAATACTTTGACTGACAAGTGCATACAACCAAGTCAAAGTATTTAAATCCAGTGGCCCACATGCAAGGAACTGATATAACTTTTGTCAGTTCGAATTGATAATAGAATTTCTGTAATATATATAGATATATTCTGAAAGTTTCGGGTTCTTTGATCTTCTTTTATGAAAAAAAAAAATTTAAATAAAATAAAATAAAATAAAATTGTTTGAGTTTTGAGGCGATCAGGTGACCCACCGTTTGTGGCGCCGTCGCTCGTTGCGATCCGAGTGGATCGATTGTCGATCGGTTCTTTGATCGATCCTTGGCCTGTGTGCCTCCGGATCTTCGTGCTGCTGTTGTGGTGTGAACCTAGGGTTCACAAAAATTGTTTTTTTTGCTCAGGCCCTTCTCTTGAAAATTTGAAATTCTTGAGGGGCCTGTTATGTAATTATTTTGGGCCATTATGTGATTTTGACAACATATGGGGGTCAATTTATATTTATTGAAACTTGTGGGGCCTTTTTGTAATTGTACAAACTCAGGGGTTGATGTGTAATTATTAAACTGAGGGACCTTTCTGTAATTTTACAAAATCAGGGGTCGATTTGTAATTTTTTTATAAAAAAAAATTAATTAATAATAATAATAATTCAACTCAAATTCAAATATTTGTGGTATGGTTAAATAAAGTAGTCCATCGTTCTAATTGGGCTAATTGAAACAAGATGTCGCCAAAGTGATCTCTCTTATGTAGATTGTTCATGAGGGATGCTAGATGTTTGTGTATGTGTAAATTCATACGGGTATTAGCCGGCCCAAAGGAAGGTTAATACTTGGCCGAATTGCACACACACCTGTGGTGATAAACATGTAACAATTATAAGGTTTTACATGTGAATAATAAGTTGATTCAAAGATAGATTTATTATTTGACATGAATTATTGTCAATGGTTGATCACTACAACAGAAGTACCACTTATAGTTAATATTGTGTGCGTAAATTCATGCGGGTATTAGCCGGCCCAAAGGAAGGTTAATACTTGGCCGAATTGCACACACACCTGTGGTGGTAAACATGTGACAATTATAAGGTTTTACATGTGAATAATAGGTCGATCCAAAGATAGATTTATTATTTGACATGAATTATTGTCAGTGTTTGATCACTGCAACAAGAGTACCACTTACAATTAATATTACTGTCCAAAGACTTGATATTAATGTTGTGCTAGGTATCTTGAGATTGGACTTACCATTATTTGAATTTGTTGATTATGGTGTTGGTTATTAATGTGAGCATGTTTGTTTGTTTGTTTGTTGTTTGTTCTCTTTACGGCTAGTGTTTCTACTATATCTGTTAATATCAACTCTATACCCATGCTTAATGGGACCAACTTTAAGGATTGGAAGGAAAACATATTTATTGTTCTTGGCTACATGGATCTGGACCTTGCACTTCGGATTGAGCAGCCCACTTCTCTTATGGATGCAAGTTCTCTTGACGATAGGAAGAACTTTGAGAAGTGGAATCACTCAAATCGCATGAGTCTTATGATCAAGCGTGGCATTCCGGAGGCATTTAGTGGTGCGGTATCTAAAAAGATAACCAAAGCTAAAGAGTTCCTTGCCGAAATTGAAAAGCGTTTTGTGAAAAACGATAAGGCAGAAACAAGCACGTGTTTTCAAAGCTTGATTTCTATGAAGTTTAAAGGCAAGGGGAACATAAGGGAGTACATTATGGAAATGTCTCATATTGCTTCTAAGTTTAAGGCACTGAAGCTCATTTCTTACTGTGTGCAAGAGGAAGAGTGTTAGGTTGATAATTAGTGTTGGCATTAATTCCATATCAAAACGTGTTTTACTTGTAATGTTTAGTGGTTAGTAAATGAAGGATTTCGAAGACGAAGGACGTCTCAACCATTATTCGTTCAAGTTGCCGGCTTTTAAGAGTTTCGGACATTATCGGTCTACAAAGGTATTCAAGACCTCTCATCTCTTACAAGGCTAGGCACACACTCACACATATCATTCTTGTGTGTCCCTTCATGATTTTATTTCATTTACATTTCACTTTCACACACTTGGCAAAATATGCTCATGCATTCATATTTAGTTAATAAACTTTGTGTTTTGCATTTTCTAGGACTATGTCCGGAAACTAGCATATGTGTGTGTTTGTGTTTGTATGTTTCCGTATTTTGTGTTTAGGACTTGAACATGTTCTTATTCAATGCCTTATTGAGTTCCGGTCGTTTCGGTTACTCATTCATAAGGTTTCGAGTCCAAACGTGTTGACTATGCCACTTTACGTTCTCTTACGTTGTGTTGACTTCATCGATGATTTCCGAGATGATTTCTCAACCGTTTTTTCAAATTTGTATAGTTTTTTCGTGCGTGAGAGAGTCACGGTTCGTAATCCGAAAACGGATTCGAATTCGGAGTTCGGACGCTCGAGATACGGGCCGACGAACCGAGGGTGCGCGGGAGAGGACAGCCCAGGCCGTGGGCCACATGGGCTGGCCGTGGTTGAGGCCGTGGGCCCCACGGCCTGGAGCCCTTCTGCTCCCGTGTGGGCCACGCGCCCCCACGGCCTGGGGGTGACGTGGCACCACGTGATTGGTCGAAAACTCCCTTCTCTCTCCTTCTTCCCTCTCTCTCTCATTTTGAATTTCCAAGAAGAAAAATTTGGTCATCCCGTAAGGCATTCTCTCCAATTTTTCCAAACTTCAAAACACCATATCTTCCTCATCCGGAGTCGGATTTGAGTGATTCAAGTTGGAGAGTGTTCGTATTTGAGTCCTCTAACTCCAAGTGGTTTGGTAGCTGTTTGATCGTGATTTCCAGTGGTTGACCACTGAATTCCGAACCAGTCATAATCCGAGGTAATGGTTCATCTTAGGGATTTCTTGTTATTTGACCTTCCAAATGCTTGGGGTTTCTTCTTCTATATCTATGTTATTGTTTTATGAAAGCTATTTGAAAAGGTAGCTTGATTATCATTCCAATTGAAATTCAATTTGGACTTATGTTGACTAGATTTTATGATTCTAGGTTTTACATTTGTTTGTGAGTTGTATTGTGATTAGAATGGCATCTTAGGTTGTTTGATACTTAATTGAATTAATTTTGTGTTAAAATGACTTTGAGATTTGATTTGGTCCTTTGATTGAAGAAATCAAGGATTTGTGTATTTGTTTGTGATTTAGAGAATATAGGTTTTGATTGATGTAAATCTCAAAACCTTGCTCTATATTTTTGTCTAGTATATTGATTGATTTTAATCTCATATATCTAGACTTTGATTGTATATTGATAGCATCTTGAATTAGGACTTAATGAACATTTTGTGATTCAAGTGTTATGTGTGAATGAGACTTTGAGTATGTGTTAGGTGTTTCACATGCTTAGGTTTCTATTCATGTATTTTTGCATCTAGACTTGATTAATTGTGTTTTCACATGTTTAGGTCTATTTGTGCCATAGAATGTATTGATCACATGTTCTATGTTGAAATGAATGTTTGCATCATTTGCATTCACATGATCACACTAGGAAGTCCTTGTAAAAGGCATGAAGTCTTGGTTAGAGTCGGGATGACTCGGATAGCCAAGCAAGAAGTCTTGCCTAGAGTCGGGATGACTCGGATAGGTAAGCAAGAGTCATGGCTAGAGTCGGGAGGACTCGGATAGTCATGCATGGGAGGCTCCCTAGAGGCAAGAGTGCCTTGGATAGGGAGTTGGCTAACATATTGGTAGGCCTAGGCGTATGGTTAGACATAGACTCCGATAGAGCGGGGTACACGGGATGTGTATGCACTCTTGAGGAATTTCTAATCTACCATCGATGTTGGTTGAGTGTGTTGTCCAATATATGGTGGTTCCGCATCATTGAGGGATTTCATACTTTCCAATAGGGTTGGGTAGGCTTAGACTTCACTAGGTTGGGTGAGCTAAAGATTGGTCACTTTGTGAATGTTCTATGTTTACTTTCCAATAATATAGTACCCAATGGTTGTATTCAACCCGTGGATGTTTCCTCCTTGGAGGTTTTACCACGTTAAAAAATCCCTTGTGTTAATTCTTTCTATCTCTTCTCTTATATTTTAATTGTATATTTTATTGTCTTGATTCATAATATTCACTTGTGATGTATTGTGAACCAAGTCTTTGTATAGTGTGATTAGTGTATTCATTCTATAGATCAATTTGTATCTTTGATTCTTTGTATATTGTAATATTTGTTTAGTGACATTTTGCTCACTCTTGTAACACATTGAACATCTTATGAAATACAAGCTTATTTTGTTGTTATGTTTATTTGATATTTTACCTCACATGACTTGTTGATATACTTAGACATTTCTCATGATTGTGTCATGTATTGTCTATGTATGTCTACCTTGGCTTATTGTGTTGTGTGTAAGGCTACCTTGAGGGACAAACGGATGTTTGTTCAAGGGTTTGAAAAAAGGTGTAAAAACCTATTCACCCCCCCCCCTCTAGGTATGCTTTAAGCAATTTAACTTCGTTTGTGTACATTCAATTGGTATCAGAGCGGGTCGTCGGACGGCACTCGACGAGATCCGGTTTATACTTACGTGTAAATTGCTTAGGTTTTTGTGTCATGTTGTCCTCCTTTATTTGTTGTGGAAAAGGTTCTTCTCATTTTTCATTGCATTTGTCTACTAACAAATTTGTTGATAAGCTTGAAAGAGTGTTAGTTACAAAAGCAAAGAAGAAGATGTTCTTGTGTTCCAAAGGTTGATCAATTTAGGTTTGATCACTTACTCAAGCAACATAATGAAGAAATCCACATGGAGTGATGATGTCTCTAGTGATGAGGAGAGCTCAAGTGATGAGTCTTCTATGAAGAAGAGTTGGTAAGCAACTTTGTTGCATTCATGACCTCTCACTCTATCCTAGAGGATGTATGTCAAGATTCGTTGGATGAGGAGGTTGATCCAAATCATTGGGAGTGCTTAAGATGATTTGATTAAGCTATAAGTGGATGAGTTTGTCTCAACACTCGGAGGCTCTTAGGTGAAAAGAATGCTCTTGCCAAGAAGCTTAGAGAAGTTGAAGGGTTTGTTCTTGAAAGGGATAGGATCATCTCTAGTTTGACTCTAGGAGGCTCAAGCGACTTTGTAGTTGAGGAGATTCTCATAGAAGTATCACTTCCTACAAAGCGAAGATCATGTCATTGTTGACAAGATAGCTCCTAAGAAGAGACGTTCCAAGACCAAGATCAAATTGAAGAACAAGGTACCCATTGAAACTCCCATTTGTCCTCCACCACCACCGGAAGGTAAAATCTCTCCTTTTGTTCCCATATGTCATTTTTGCAATACCTTAGGCCATATCAAGCCCAAGTGCTATAAATTCATTGAATATTGCAACTTAGAAAATGCATCTAGGAATAGAGATTGGACCTAATTCTATGCATGCTAAAGCTTTTGAATATAAAGCATGAATATGGAAAGCATGATAATTTGTCAAAGCATGCTAAGAATATCCGGAAGGTGAAGAATGCATATCCTACAAAGTTTGACCATGCATGTGTTGCTAACAATGTTGAGAAGAAGAGTATTAATGATTATTGTGAATCAAGTTGTGGAAGAACTTTACTCTAGGTTCAACATTGTGGTCAAAGAGAATCTTGATGATGTTCGTGTTGTCCACCCAAGACAAAATTTGTCAAGGGTGAGTGCTCTTACCATTAGTGTAAGTTGCACATGTGAGTTAGCTTTAAGATTAGTGTCGTTGATAAGAAGCTTAGCTTTTTGCTTTGTATCTTTACAACTTGACATGAACTTAGCTATCTCACTTTGTTTGTTTTGATAGTCAAAATTTGTTGGTTAACTTTTGAGAAGTTTTTTTTGGAATCTATATGATAACATTATTGTTATGGCTTTTAGAGAAAGTCATTTTTTTTGTTTGAGTTGGATTACATTGCCTTTAGTCTCTTGGAATCGACACACCTATAACTTGTAGTCATGAGGACTCACAAGCCAAGAGGACTCATAAAAAGGGTGAAGGCTTTGTATTTGGTGAAAATAGCGTGCGAAGGTATCTCTATATCATATTGCTTGCTTACTTGATTTTTCATCTATCAACTCATTGTTTGTATCACATTCATGAAGCATGTCATAATTGAGAACTAATATAGTGTTTATATGGTACTCTTTGACATTTGCTAGTTTAAGATCTTTTGGTGATAAGTGTTCACATTGATCTTATTTCATGAAGTGTGTTGTTATTTGTATGATTGTTGAGTGGCTAATATTTGAATAATGTGAGCTTCATATTCTTTGATAGCTACTCTCTTGAGAAGTAGAGATCTTAAGTAAGTCTCTTTACTTGCTTTTAGATCATGTGCTTTTAAGCCTTGAAATTGGTTTCAAAAATGCACTTTGCTTCTCTTGTATGTTTTGCTAAGTATGTTGAACTTGATTGATGTTCGTTTTGGATACACCTTGAAGTCCTAAGGACTAGTACATTTAAAAATGACCAATGGTTGGTATCCATTTGCTTCGGCAACATAGAACTCAACGAGCACCCTCATGGAAAGGGCTACACACCTGGTTGTGAAGCCACCCAATGTTGGAAAGGGCTACGTTATTGTGATGAGTGAAAGCCGCCATGAGGTGTATATGTTTATGTTAGAAAAATCAAAGAAGTGTTGAATTGAATCATAAAAAAAAAAATCTTTGATTCAAGCCTTAAAAAAAAAAATAAAAAAAAATAAAAGGCTTTTGGAGTATAGTTGAATAATCAAATGAGCTCGGGTTGACAAATAGAAATGGGTTGACGAGCCACATGCACACACACGCTCACATGTTGAAATCTATTCTCTTTATAAGCAAAATTTCGGATGATAACCGGTTTGACCTTTTTATGGAAAGGCCTAAGATGAATAGATGTTGAAATTGTATGCATGCTTGATTATCAAACTACTTCTTTTCATATACTTGAAGCAAAATCTTCACACACTCACTTTTGCTTAATTAGTATTTGTGATACTTTAGCAATTTTTGATGACATATGAGAGTGATTGAAAATCTTGATGTAACTCTCTTAGATATGTGAAGCTTATTTGCAAATCTAATAAAAATTGCTTGTGATGTGATTGTGTGGTGATTTTTGTGAACATTTGTCTATCTTGATTTTAGATGAGGCACTTGTCAAGGGGGAGCATAATATGCTAAATTCTTGTTCTCTTTTATGACATGTTCACATGTTCTTCAAGGTTGTTAATTGTTGGCATTATTCTTATTTTTGATAAATCATGAAGATGCTATGATAAATTCTTACTTGCATGGTGATTTATTAAATATAGTGTTTTGCCTTTGTATATGTTTATTGGTTTCTTATTTGTTTCTTTGTTTCCTCTCACTTTTTTTAGTTTGTTTTGTGTTGCAAGATCATGGGTAAAGCAAAGAAGGTTGGTGGAAATACTTCTTCATCTCCCATTGCCAAGTCGAAACCTACAATTTCGTCCAAAATTTCCAAAGGTAACAAAGTTGATGAATTGGGAATTTTTGGGTGCAAAAAGATAATTCAAGAAAGGGTATTGACTTGGACTCTTGTATTGGATCATATGTCTATGATGTGCTTAAGAGTAGGAATTGGATTTCATGGGTCAACATGTTAGGAGTATCTAATGAGACCATTGTTAGAGAATTTTATAATGCTTAAATCCGGTTCTACTGTGACTAGTGCTACTCTTAGCATAAGGAAAGTTGTCTTTAGAGTTTGCCCTAGGAAGGTTAATGAATTTCTTAACTTGTCCGATGACATTGAATCGGATTTCCTTGATGTTGATGTCTTGGAAAACCTTGATTTAATGGGTAAGACTCTTTGTGATGATGATGATTTTGTGTGGGGGAAACGTGCTTTTATTAGGCAAGGTGAGCTAACAAAAATTAGTGCATTTTGGCATTTATTTGTATGCTCCAATCTTATTGTTTCTACTAATGCTTCGGAGCTCAATAGAGACAAGATTAAGATTGTGTATGCCTTGGTTACTAACCAACCTATAAACCTTGGTGAATTGCTTGTGGAGCAAATTCAAAGTGCGGCTTGTACTAGTCGTTTGGACAAGAAATTGGCTTTTCCGGGGTTTATAACTCAATTGTGCTTAGCTAAAGGTGTGAGGAATCTTGATGGTGATGTTATGCTTCCTCCCTTAGAGAAGTTGAGTGAGAAACGTATGGCAACCATGTCATACAAGGACAAGGGAAAGTCTAATGATGTACTTAGGCTTTTTGGTGATTCTCTTGATTCTAACCATGTCCCTAACTCACCCGCTCTTCCTAGTTGGGCTTTAAAATTGAGGAAAGAGGTTGAAGAATCTCATAGGTTGATTGAGGCGTCACAAAGGAAGATTGAAGACCTTAGTGCAAAGCTTGTTGCTCAAGATGAGAGGATCAAAGAGTTGGAAGGAAAATCAACTCCAACAAGGCAATATGTGAGATCCGCACACCGTTCTTCTTTCCTTGGTGGCACAAGTGGCTAGAAAGCTTCATGAGGTATAATTTCTTACTCTTTCCCTTTGGCTTCATATCATGTCAAAAAGGGGGAGAAATATGAGAAACACATGGGAGATATCTAGCTTACTTAGCCTTATGTTAGTTGTTTTTGTATATTTGGTATCTAGCTTGAACTATATGGCATGTAATATTTTTGTTGAATCTTGGCTTAGAATATATTGATGGATAGTATGTATTAAGGGGGAGCATACTTGATCCATTTGAACTTATATGCTATTATTTTCTTGCCTATGATTGGATACTTGGATATTGCCATACTTGTGTCTCTTGGATATTCTTGTGCTTTCAAGTTTTTTTTAGGTGATATCAAGAGAAGACCAAGATGAAGTTCAAGACTTGATTTATAATTTGTGTCTATATGTGTAACTCATTGTACTCATTGTGACCAAATTTTCTTTGTAATTGTTTTAGTGTTTGTTTAGGGGTTTTGTCATGGAATTTGCCAAAGGGGGAGATTGTTAGGTTGATAATTAGTGTTGGCATTAATTCCATATCAAAACGTGTTTTACTTGTAATGTTTAGTGGTTAGTAAATGAAGGATTTCGAAGACGAAGGACGTCTCAACCATTATTCGTTCAAGTTGCCGGCTTTTAAGAGTTTCGGACATTATCGGTCTACAAAGGTATACATGACCTCTTATCTCTTACAAGGCTAGGCACACACTCACACATATCATTTTGTGTGTCCCTTCATGATTTTATTTCATTTACATTTCACTTTCACACACTTGGCAAAATATGCTCATGCATTCACATTTAGTTAATAAACTTTGTGTTTTGCATTTTCTAGGACTATGTCCGGAAACTAGCATATGTGTGTGTATTTGTGTTTGTATGTTTCCGTATTTTGTGTTTAGGACTTGAACATGTTCTTATTCAATGCCTTATTGAGTTCCGGTCGTTTCGGTTACTCATTCATAAGGTTTCGAGTCCAAACGTGTTGACTATGCCACTTTACGTTCTCTTACGTTGTGTTGACTTCATCGATGATTTCCGAGATGATTTCTCAACCGTTTTTCAAAGTTGTATAGTTTTTCGTGCGTGAGAGAGTCACGGTTCGTAATCCGAAAACGGATTCGAATTCGGAGTTCGGACGCTCGAGATACGGGCCGACGAACCGGAGTGCGCGGGAGAGGACAGCCCAGGCCGTGGGCCACATGGGCTGGCCGTGGTTGAGGCCGTGGGCCCCACGGCCTGGAGCCCTTCTGCTCCCGTGTGGGCCACGCGCCCCCACGGCCTGGGGGTGACGTGGCACCACGTGATTGGTCGAAAATCCTTCTCTCTCCTCCTATTTCTTCCCTCTCTCTCTCATTTTGAATTTCCAAGAAGAAAAATTTTCATCCCGTAAGCATTCTCTCCAATTTTTCCAAACTTCAAAACACCATATCTTCCTCATCCGGAGTCGGATTTGAGTGATTCAAGTTGGAGAGTGTTCGTATTTGAGTCCTCTAACATCTCCAAGTGGTTTGGTAGCTGTTTGATCGTGATTTCCAGTGGTTGACACTGAATTCCGAACCAGCTTCATAATCCGAGGTAATGGTCTCATCTTAGGGATTTCTTGTTATTTGACCTTCCAAATGCTTGGGGTTTCTTCTTCTATATCTATGTTATTGTTTTATGAAAGCTATTTGAAAAGGTAGCTTGATTATCATTCCAATTGAAATTCAATTTATGGACTTATGTTGACTAGATTTTATGATTCTAGGTTTTACATTTGTTTGTGAGTTGTATTGTGATTAGAATGGCATCTTAGGTTGTTTGATACTTAATTGAATTAATTTTGTG
The DNA here is from genome assembly GCA_030490815.1 of Acer saccharum. Lineage (NCBI taxonomy): Eukaryota > Viridiplantae > Streptophyta > Magnoliopsida > Sapindales > Sapindaceae > Acer > Acer saccharum. The sequence continues at coordinate 45,685,915 of CM059866.1, forward strand.
TTAAAATGACTTTGAGATTTGATTTGGTCCTTTGATTGAAGAAATCAAGGATTTGTGTATTTGTTTGTGATTTAGAGAATATAGGTTTTGATTGATGTAAATCTCAAAACCTTGCTCTATATTTTTGTCTAGTATATTGATTGATTTTAATCTCATATATCTAGCCTTTGATTGTATATTGATAGCATCTTGAATTAGGACTTAATGAACATTTTGTGATTCAAGTGTTATGTGTGAATGAGACTTTGAGTGTATGTGTTAGGTGTTTCACATGCTTAGGTTTCTATTCATGTATTTTTGCATCTAGACTTGATTAATTGTGTTTTCACATGTTTAGGTCTATTTGTGCCATAGAATGTATTGATCACATGTTCTATGTTGAAATGAATGTTTGCATCATTTGCATTCACATGATCACACTAGGAAGTCCTTGTAAAAGGCATGAAGTCTTGGTTAGAGTCGGGATGACTCGGATAGCCAAGCAAGAAGTCTTGCCTAGAGTCGGGATGACTCGGATAGGTAAGCAAGAAGTCATGGCTAGAGTCGGGAGGACTCGGATAGTCATGCATGGGAGGCTCCCTAGAGGCAAGAGTGCCTTGGATAGGGAGTTGGCTAACATATTGGTAGGCCTAGGCGTATGGTTAGACATAGACTCCGATAGAGCGGGGTACACGGGATGTGTATGCACTCTTGAGGAATTTCTAATCTACCATCGATGTTGGTTGAGTGTGTTGTCCAATATATGGTGGTTCCGCATCATTGAGGGATTTCATACTTTCCAATAGGGTTGGGTAGGCTTAGACTTCACTAGGTTGGGTGAGCTAAAGATTGGTCACTTTGTGAATGTTCTATGTTTACTTTCCAATATAGTACCCAATGGTTGTAGTTCAACCCGTGGATGTTTCCTCCTTGGAGGTTTTACCACGTTAAAAAATCCCTTGTGTTAATTCTTTCTATCTCTTCTCTTATATTTTAATTGTATATTTTATTGTCTTGATTCATAATATTCACTTGTGATGTATTGTGAACCAAGTCTTTGTATAGTGTGATTAGTGTATTCATTCTATAGATCAATTTGTATCTTTGATTCTTTTGTATATTGTAATATTTGTTTAGTGACATTTTGCTCACTCTTGTAACACATTGAACATCTTATGAAATACAAGCTTATTTTGTTGTTATGTTTATTTGATATTTTACCTCACATGACTTGTTGATATACTTAGACATTTCTCTTATGATTGTGTCATGTATTGTCTATGTATGTCTACCTTGGCTTATTGTGTTGTGTGTAAGGCTACCTTGAGGGACAAACGGATGTTTGTTCAAGGGTTTGAAAAAAGGTGTAAAAACCTATTCACCCCCCCCCCCCCCCCCTCTAGGTATGCTTTAAGCAATTTAACTTCGTTTGTGTACATCAAAGAGAGATTGAAGTAAGACATAACTTAAAGTACTCATTTGGCTAGCACCTCTAAGGACAAGAGCAAAAACACCTTATGAGCTTTGGATAGGCAGAAAGCTTAGTCTAAAACATTTTCACATTTGGGGATGTCCAGTTGAGGCAAGACATTACATGCCACATGAAAAGAAATTGGACTCCAAAACTGTGAGCAGCTACTTCATTAGCTACTCTGAGCAATCTATGGGCTATAAGTTTTATGATCCCACACTTAGGTTAATTTTTGAGACGGGAACTGCAATTTTTTGAAGATTTTTTAGGATGTTGAGTTTGGGGGGAAAAATAAGGTTAGAAACATTGTCTTTGAGAAGGAATTGGTTTGATTCTCACTATTGCTTTTGACAATGTACAGATTTCTATACCTGTCATTGATCAAGAAGCGAATCTGGATCCTCAAATAGACAATGTTGATCAACCCCCCATTCAAGATGAGGTAATTGTTTCTGAGGAACAAACTCAACAACCTCAAGAACCAGTGCCATTAAGGCGATCCACTAGAGAAAGGAGAAATGCTATTCCGGACGATTTTATCGTATTTCTCCAAGAACATGAGGAAGACATTGGAATAGTGGAAGATGATCCAATCAACCTCCATCAAGCCATACAAGGTTCCAACTCTCAAAAGTGGATTGATGTCATGAATGAGGAGTATAAGTCTATGCAAGACAATAAGGTTTGGGAACTTATCCCATTACCAGAAGGTGCGAAGCCCATTGTTTAAATGGATTTTTAAAACCAAAAAGGATTTGAAAGGTAATGTGGAGAGGTATAAGGCTCGTCTTGTAGCTAAAGGCTTTACCCAAAAGGAAGGAATTGACTTTAAAAAGACTTTCTCTCTAGTTTTACCGAAAGACTCTTTTAGGACAATCATGGCACTTGTTGCACATTTTGACCTTGAGCTTCATCAAATGGATATCAAGACAGCGTTTCTCAATGGTGACATTGACGAAACAATTCATATGGTGCAGCTAGAAAACTTTGAGTCAGGAGACCCAAAGAATATGGTCTGCAAATTGACAAAATCCATTTATGGACTCAAGCGAGCTTCCCGTCTGGTACTACAAGTTTCATTAAGTGATTATCTTGTTTGGTTTTGAGATAACACTGCTGATAATTGTGTGTATCACAAATTCAGTGGGAGTAAGCACATATTCTTGGTTTTGTATGTCGATGACATACTTGCCACAAATGATATAGGCATGTTGCACAAAACCAAGATATTTCTATCAAATAATTTTGAGATGAAAGATCTTGGTGACGCCTCCTTTGTATTAGGGATCCAGATACAACGAGATCGCTCTTGGGGTATTCTTGGATTATCTCAAAGAAGCTATATCGATAAAGTGCTCAAAAGGTTTGGCATGCAGGACAGCAAACCAGGGTGACAACTCTGTCGCTAAAGGAGACAAGTTTAGTCTCAATCAGTGCCCTAAAAATAACCTTGAAGTTAAAGAAATGCAAAAGATTCCCTATGCATCAGCTGTAGGGAGTCTAATGTATTCTTAGGTGTGTACACGTCCGGATATTACGTACATTGTTGGTATGCTAGGCACATATTTAAGTAACCCTGTGATGGATCATTGGAAAGCAGCCAAGTGGGTTATGAGGTATTTGCAGAGAACAAAAGATCACATGCTCACATATAGGAGATCGAATCAGTTGGAGATCGTATGGTATTCCGACTCCGATTATGCTAGATGCCATAGCAGCAGAGTTTGTAGCATGCTATGAGGCATCCAACCATGGGATATGGCTGCGGAATTTTGTCACTAGGCTGTGCATTCTGGAGGGTATTGAAGACCACTCAAACTATATTGTGACAATAAGTCAGCAGTGCTATATTCCAATAACAACTGGAGTTTATCTAGGTCAAAACATATTGACATTAAGTTCCTAGTTGTGAAGGAGAGAGTGCAGAGTGGACAGATATACATAAAGCACATTGGGACAAACTCCATGATAGTGGATCCGCTTCAAAGGGATTACCACCCAAGGTCTTTCATGAGCACACTGCTCATATCGGTGTTATTTTGTGTGAGGATATCACATTATAGTGGGAGTTTGTATCATTTTGCATTTTGTTGCTTTATGTTTGATTTTGGACATACTTATGCATTTATGTATTTGGATATTTCTGATCAGAAATAAAGTATTCAGTTCATTTCACTCTGTTACATTATGTTAAATGTTGATCTCACTAAAGAATAAAGTAGGACCAGTTGGAAATAGACATGTATAGATCACATTGCATGCAATTTCCATGTTCCGCATCCATGGTTGATCTATGTCATTTGGTTATGTTGGTGTACGAGACCATTGATGGGTTTAGTCATGCTAAATGTGACGAAAACTGCTTTGATCCTATAACGGCATAATCAATGGACTAGATTGTTCGGAGATACCTAAAATTGTGATAGCAAAATTTTGGAGCTCATTAAGTCATATACATCTGTAAAGTTACATATGTGGCCCAGTGGGAGATTGTTGGAAAATTCCATCATGTGGGACCACACATGTAAATATTAAATGTGTTATGCTATCTTTGGTTAAGCCTAAAGTTTTAAGGCTTAAGGGTATAATTGTCATAGAATTAATGTGTAGATACCAAAGTGTTATATCTAATTTGATGAGGGGCCAAATTAGAAATAGCAAACCTTATAATAATCTAATTATATATAAGGGTTATGGTCCCCAAATTACACGATAACTTTTGCTTGTCTGCATCCCCATCAACAAACAAGAGAGAACACTTTAGGGTTCATAAAGATCGTGATAATTTGGAAGATCACACCCCATCCACTAACCTCGGCAATGGATTCAGGTACGCTTCCGCTTTTTTATCTCCTCTTTCTCTTGAATTGATATGGGTTAGGAACTTGAATTTAGGGTTTGATTAAGTATGATATAGAAACATGTTTAGGTTAAACTTTCAGATTAATTATGTGCCTATACATGTTAGATTTGGCATTAATCAAATTCCTTACACCTCTCTCTTCAGAAAATAAAAAAAAATAAAAAAAAAAAAATTCATAGAATCATTTATTATAGGATTGCTCCATTGATTAGATTATAAGATTACCTCTTGAATTGAAATTTATGACTAAAGCTCCCTCACGATGACACGTGGCGTCTTGAGGGTCAGCTTTATTATATATATAGAGATTTTTTCTATTGTCAGTTCGTCTTGGTATAAAATATATTAGGACGAAGAATGTGGACCGTAAGATTTACATACATTGACTCAAAGTGTATGCACTTATCAAAACTTCTCCATAATCTATGATCCATATTCTTCGTCCTGATATAAAATATATCAGGACAAACTGACAGTAGAAAGATTGATTATATATATATATACAATCCCGATCTGGTCAGTGCATCCTGATATAACTTTATCATAATCTTGAATATGAGCCACTAGTTTTGATAAGTGCATACACACTTGAGTCAAAGTATGTAAAACGAGTGACTCACATTCAATATCTTCATGAAGTTATATCAGGATGCACTGACTTGAAAATTTATGTGTATATATGTAAGGTTCATGATTTGTATTGGCTTGATTCCATTGCAAAACGCTCTATATTGTATTAGTTGTTGCTTAGGATGTTCTTGAAAGAAAAGAAGCTTAAAAGTTAAAGAGCAACGTCTAGTGCAAATGTCGTCTTCAAGAGGTGAAAGCGTCAAAGGTATACTTCAACTTCGATCCTCTTGCAAGGCGTTAGCGCACACACACACAATTCATACATGTGTGTCCCTGCATCATAGTTCAAACATTTGGTATAACACATTCACACACTTCTTAGTATGCACATGCATTGGTCTCTTATAGACAAACATTGTAGAATTGCATGCTTTGTGACTATCTCTTTGATATGGCAGTGTGAATTTGTGTTTGTTTGTTTATGTATTTTGTATTTTGGACTTGAATGTGTTCTTATTTGATTCCTTATTGAGTTCCGGTCGTTTTGGTTACTCATTCATAAGGTTTCGAATCCAAACAATGTAGCTACGCTACTTTTCGTTCTCATTCGTTGAGTTGACTTCATCGTTTTTCGAGATGATTTCTCAACCATTTTTCAAAGTTTTGTAGTCTTCGTCATGCATGAGGGAGTCACAGTTCATAATCTAAAAAAAGATTTGAAATCGGAGTTCGGATGCCTAAGATACGGCTGAAGAACATGAGGGAGCGCGCGAGAGGAAAGCGTGGCCAAAGGCCACTTGGGCCAAGCCGTGTGGAGCCGTGGGACCCACGGCCAGAGGACCCCTCTGGTCCCATGTGGTCCACGCATCCCCCACGGGGTAGGTGACGTGGCCACCTCTAATTGGCCTGAAAAATTTCTCTCTCTCCTCCATTTACCTCTCTCCTTCCCCTACCATTTAAA